>OY755246.1:26630854-26810854 GCA_963576725.1 Azorinus chamasolen | reverse complement strand
AATAGAGTAGATGTTGATGGATGTAGAACAGAGAATAGTACAGAATAGAATAAGGAATAGGATATAAAATAGAATTAATACAAACTAAATTACACAGATGTAATTTGCTTGATAGGCAAAAAAAATGCCCTAGTAATTAAGATGGTTTGTCGCGCATAAAAGTGCTTTTATCATACCTCCTCCTTTCAAACCAGGTGTGTGTGTGTGTGTGTGTGGGGGGGGGGGGGGGGGGGGGGTCTTTTCTTGCAGATATTTATGTAATATAAATATAGGTCTCTGGCCTATTATACCATCAAATAACCATCAGCATAAATCTCCCTCTTTGACACCCAGTCTCCCTCATTTGAAAAGCTACTCTCCCTCTTTGCCTCGAAAAAATTATCACATGTATGGGCTACACTGATCGATCAATCTTGGTCTTCTTGATCTGGAAAACAATACCACAGAACAATTTAATCTTGTTACAAACTTTCTTTATAGTTCTGTCATGTTAACCATACCTGTACCATTGATGCGGAATACAATCACTATATAATTGCTTTCTAGGCGCAATCTCCTACTTTTACTATATATCCAATTGTAGGTGATTTTGTCACTAGGTGATATCTCCGTAAACCTTGAAATGATAGAGAAGGGGTAGAATTAATGACTGTATTCTCAGGACTCACTCAGATGATGTGGATACATTTAGTCACCATAATTTGAAAACAGTGCACGTCATGATTAGACGCCTTATTTTGTTTTGCCAGATGATCTTGGTTTAAACCGGTTTTTTTTTGCAATTTCTTTGTCTATCCATTCTCTTATTCATTCATTAGGTTTATCTGATCTGATCCCCGGAGGCTCATGGTTATTAGAACTTCTAGGTTTGAATAAGATCAATCTGAGTTCATTTTCAAGTACCAGGCCTGGTGACTTAAATCTGACATATCAGATGCTTGAGAATGAACTCAGACTCCAGCAAAATGTTTTGTAACCTCCTTTAAAAAATACTTATGCTGTCATCATGGCAGAGAACATTTTTATGAGCAAAATGATGAATGTTAGAAAGAGATATGATAGGTGTGGCAAAGAACTGAGGACCATTAAATAGAAAGACAAGGAGAAAAGTAGTTTTAATTTTGTTTACTGTAGCAGTATTAGTCTGCAAAAAAAACCTTAATCCGATCTAGCCCCACATTTGACTATGTACAGTGTAACATTTGTAACTGGGGTCATGGAGATCGCATAATCCCCTACTTAGCTGCTGCAACATCCTAGAATAGTAGCAAGCCTTTTTCTGGCTATTTTGGGGAATATGCATTTTATTTAATAATGATATGGATTTTTTTCGCATTTAAAACTTGATGATTTGGAAATCTTTTTTGGTCCCATTTTAACTTATTTTTGCTTCTTTTTTTTATTATTATTATTTTAAACAAAATTTGGTCTCTGTTGGGATTTTTTCCCCTAAAACCTGGAAAAATATTACCTATTTTGCATGGAGATGGGTCCTTTTTACGGACACATAATTGTAGACGCCAGAAAAAATTGAGTTATGTTCAAACTACCAGTAGATTTTAATGTTGATTTTTTTAACATATTTCTTCTGAGTCATGTTTTTAGATATATGCATACATTGCATTGATCTTTTTGGCGTGTTTTTGCCCAAAAAATTGTGAATGGGTTCAATACCATGGAAATTGTGAATAAAAGCTCTTTAAATTGTGATTTATATTTCTCTGTATTGTGAATTTTGATGTTAAATTAAATTATAAATATAGTTATTAAATCATTGTTTAATAGATGATTAAGCTAACACATACCGGTATATGAAACTGTTTTCTTTCCAAACAGTACATCAGTTCTTTTAAAAACCTCCCTGATTTGGGATTTTCTTTTATCATAAAACTTCAAATTTCACAGTATGGCACATGATCAGTATCAACTAGGCACTTGCTTTACAATTCGATGGTACACAATATTTATCATCTGCGTTTTGTCCACATTGTTTATCATCTGTGTATTGTCCACATTCTTTATCATCTGTGTATTGTCCACATTCTTTATCATCTGTGTATTGTCCACATGATAATTTATACCTGTATAAACACTGCATCAACAAAGTTTGGCTTTAAAATAAAAGTTGAAGACATCTCAAACATGACTGATGCATAATTGAATGCTTGTATTTTGTGGTGTGTGGTGGTCTAATGGTAATGCGCTTGATTACCAATCTGGAGCTCCGTGGTTCACATCCCGGTCCCTCATGGAAATTTCAGAGACACTTTTCAGTGTCTCCTACCCGTACCTCCACACAGAGGTTAAAATGGGTACCTGTGAGGGTCACTAGCCGGTACTGCTGCTGCATAATTGCGCCATAAGTTAGCAGTGCTCAATATTGTAGGCGATTGACTCAATGACCAGGGGAGTAAATGTACAGTCGGCTGAGCGGTCCTTCGGACTTAAAGTAGACTATAACTACTAACTAGGTACTTCACTTTTTATTCAGACATCATACTGGAAACATTCTATTTATACAAATATAGCAGTGAAAACCTGAATGTTGTGTGATGTTTCTAACAGTAGATCAACTGCTTTTGAAGTTGTTTTTTTTAACCCTTTATTCCATAGATACTACTTATAATGTCTTTGCACACAGGGTAAACTCAGATCAGATGGCCACAGAAAGAGCCTTCTGATCAGGGTCTGTACTTTTTGAAATAATATAGATCTGATTGTACCTGCATTCTGTTCACATGCCATTATTATTAAACTTCATATCTAATTAACCCTTCGCTTGCTGTTCACGTCAATATACCTTCCTGTAAATAGTGAAGACCCAGATGCACTATTTACAAGTTGATTGTGCAACCAATGCACTCCAGAGCAGTGATTGCACAGCGATATACTTGTACACAGTGAAGATATATGTACGGTAATTATACAACAGGGCATGGGTAAAGAATGAGAAATGTGTTTTAAAATTCAGCAAGAGAAGGGTTAATATTTATATAACAGAGGTCATTTTACATGAATACTCATGATGCAATGGGTCAAATACATGTACATATATTACTACTTTTGTTTCAAGTAGTCATTTTGCTCCATGGTGTACACTTCTTCTGACATTCTTTATTCAGAAGAATGAACTAAATTAATCACCAGAACTTAAGAGTTTGCTAAAAGCATAAAGGGATAATTAATTTTTGACTCTTACTCCACAGGAACGCTTTTAACACCTTTACAAATGGAGTAAACCCAGATCAGACCAGTAATTCAATCAGTCCTAACATTGACTGAAAGGGTACAGATTAGTTAGAACACAAGTATTGAGAACGGATAAACGGCATAAAGTTTCTGATTTATTGAAATAAAAGTCGGAGCTTGATATTCAATCATCATTATGTTTGTGTTGCAGGTATGGTTTGTTCATTCCTAAAGGTAACAAGAAAGAGAAGACAAAGCTATCAAATGTATTTGGAGATAGTGATGAAGAGGAGGTAAATAAGTAATGCAACTAAACCAGTTATCATCCAGAGTAAAGCTTAACTTGTAGTTTTATGATACATGTAGTTTAAAAATGATATTGATTAAATATTATGGTTCTGCAGGTAAATTTTATAACAATCAAAAGTGTGATTAAGTTTTATTTAGATTTTTTTGGTTGAATATTATATTTATCTTAAATTTGAGGAAACAGGCAGAAAATTGGATGTTGTTGTTTATAAAACCATATTTTTATGCCCCCAAAGGCGGGCATATAGTAATCGCATTGTCCGTCCTTCCGTCTGTCCGTCTGTCCGTCCGTCTGTCCGTCCGTCTGTCCGTCCGTCCGCACTCACCAAAGGGTAGTTGTGTGACTTTTTCTAACTAGTCCCACAAGTAAAATCATTAACCTGGCCATCTCTTGTGACATTAACCTGGCCATTTCTTGTGACATTAACCTGGCCAGTTGTGGGACATAGGGTTAGGGTTAGGGTTAGCTTCCAGATCATTCTTTTCCAAAGTTAGAGCCAAAAATAGTTTTTCTTGTGGGACTAGTCACACAAGAAAAGATCAAAGGAAAAAGTCACACAACTACCCATTTGTTAGTATGTCCGTCTGTCCGTCCGTCCGGAATTCGTGTCCGGTCTGTAACTTCTTCATCTATCAATGGATTTCAATATAACTTACCACAAATGTTCACCAGACAGAGACGATGTGTCGCGTTCAACTCCCAGGTCAATGGGTCAAAGGTCAAGGTCACAGGGTACAATTACTTTGTCACAAATTTCGTGTCCGGTCTGTAACTTCTTCATCTGTCAATGGATTTCAATATAACTTGCCACAAATGTTCACCACACAAAGACGATGTGTCGCGTTCAACTCCCAGGTCCATGGGTCAAAGGTCAAGGTCACAGGGTACAATTACTTTGTTACAAATTTCGTGTCCGGCCTGTAACTTCTTCATCTATCAATGGATTTCAATATAATTTTGCACAAATGTTAAACACACTAAGACGATGTGTCGCTTTCAACTCCCAGGTCCATAGGTCAAAGGTCAAGGTCACAGGGTACAATTACTTTGTCACAAATTTCGTGTCCGGTCTGTAACTTCTTTATGTATCAATGGATTTCAATATAATTTGGCACAAATGTTCACCACACAAAAGATGATGTGTCGCTTTCAACTCGCTGGTCCATATGTCAAAGGTCAAGATCACAGGGTACAATTACTTGTTTATCTGTGAATGGATTTCAAAGGAACCTGGCACAAATGTTCACCACACAAAGACGATGTGTCAACTCCCTGGTCCATGGGTCAAAGGTCAAGGTCACAGGGTATAATTTTGGGGGCATTTGTCACGTGACTGTGACATCTCTTGTTCAATCTGGGATACTGTTTAACACTTAAATTCCCTTGCTATAAATGCCTTGTCATTCCTTTGCAAACAGAGTAGACTCAGATCAGACAGTGTCTTAACCCTTTCCTCTGTAAATACACCTTTCTACGCCTGTGCAAACAGAGTAGATCCAGATCAGATGGCTCCTATAGGAGCCATCTGATCTGGGTCTGCTCTATTTGCCTATGATATAATATAGATATGACTCTACAGTTTCTGCCATTGCCAACATTAAGAATGATTCTAATTAATATTTACGATGCCATTATTTCTTACATGAATATTCATGAAGCAAAGGGTTAAAGAGCTGTCTGATCAGGGTCTGCTCTGGTTGCTTATGAAATTATAATAGATCTGACTCTAAAGTTTCTACCAGTACCAAAGTCTCCTGTGTACATACAGGTATGCCATTATACAAATTCAGTTAATCAATATTCATGATATGATTACTTCTTGCATGAATATGCAACAGGGAAAGGGTTAATAGAAGTATTACACAATGATCAAATGTCAAATGACCCAGCATGTCATCAGGATCCAAGTTGTTTTCATATGTCAGTCAGGTCACATGTTGCAAGACAAGGGTTACACCTGTAAAGAGAAAGCAGCTGTTATGATATATAGAAAAGAGCATATCATTTAACCCTTTCCCTGTTCTATATTTAGCCCAAATTCCAATATCTACTGAATATCCATTAACAAAATAGTTATAAATAACTATGAAAGGTGGAGCATTGTAGACATTTTAGAAAGCAAAGAAACATATCTTTCAAATTCTAGTAGCAAACAGAGTAGACCCTGATCAGACGGCTCCTGTAGGAGCCGTCTGATCTGGGTCTATTCTGTTTGCAAATGCGTGAAAACACGTCTATATGAGGGAAAGGGTTAAGGTACATGTAGCTATGGATGGTTAAAGCATGTTGAAATCTCTTTTCAGAATCCAAATAAGGGCAAGATCACTTCAAAGTATGGGACAACATCAGGCACCAAGTTTATCATGAAGAAACAGGTAAGTATATGTAAAATGAGTCTTATGATGGGTAAAGGGGCAAATAATGCAAAGTTCAAGGTCAGCTGCTACATTGCATGTTATGAGGTTACTAATCAGAATCTGGATTGTTTGCAGTGAACAAAATGGCGTACATTCGTATGACATAACCTGTAACTCCATGAATGTGCCTTTCTATTATGCCTTTGCAAACAGAAGAGACTCCTGTAGGATCCATCTGATCAGGGTCTGCTCTGGTCGCTTATGATATAATATTGATGTGATTCTGCAGTTTCTGCCATGGCCAAAAAATATTTTGTCCATGTGCAATTATTACAACTATTAATATTAATGATGTCATTATTTCTAATATGGATATTCATGGAGTAAATACTTTTTGATGAGTTTGTAACGACTGATATGCAATAAATACAAACCACAATATGAAAAGTGGTGCTTATGGCAGACATTCTGATCTAGACCAGCTGCTGTATCATAGTTGTGAACTTGTGATGTCTTATAACTTAGGGGAGTACACCATTTGTTATGTTTGAATATTTCAATGCCTCCGATTCCTGTCACTGACAAATTGTGTTGACCTTGACCAGTTGCAGGGTCTGTGAAGCAAATATTGATTTGGATATGTATATAAAGTCTTTAAGTGCCTGAAAGCTCATGTTAAGTACTTACTTTTGGTTACCTGTCAGTGGACAAAAATGCGCAGCCCTAGATAAGGTAACTGAACATATGTGACATTCCTTTCATTATTTCTACATCAAAACATATGCTGTGACCACTTGTTGGAATTGTCTCAACAAGACGATCCTTATGAGTGGTTACAACATATATTTGATGTGGAAATGAGGGGAATAGCAGTTATATGTGCTCCTTATCTAGGTATGGAGATGCATTTTCAACAGTTTTGAAATGCAGAAAAGTATCTCAGATCAAGCAGAATTCATATCTTTTCATGCTGACAATTTCATTTACACCCCTGAAACCTTAAGCTTTTGAATCTGTTCATGAATTCTCAATTCCCATTGGACACGGTTTGGATCCAGATATGTTGTCCAGTAACTTGGGTTGGGCACCTACAAGGATTCAAAGTGTTTGATATTCACATTATGATTTTTGGAAAAATTAAAGAAAAATTTTACATGATAATTGATAGAAGCAAGATTTTTTACACGAAAAGATTGGCTCAGCAAGATTTTTTACATGAAAAGATTGGCTCTGTATTTTCAACATCAGATATCAGCTGAACCCATAATTAATAACTATTTATGCAAAAATAATTAATGTATAGATACCATTTATATTTAGCTGAATTTTTAGCTCGTCTTTTTCGAAGAAAAGTCGAGCTATTGTGATCACTGGGTCGTAGTCCTCGTTGTCGTCGTCGTTGGCATGCAAAACTTTAATGTAGCTCATTACTCGAAAAGTATTAGAGGTATCAACATGAAACTTCATAGGTTAGAAATAATATAGATCTGATTGTACCTGCATTCTGTTCACATGAGGGGAAGGCCCCTACATAAGAACCATAACTCCTGATTTCAAAATTTTGGAGTTATGACCCTTTGTCGTTTTCAAAATTTCTAATTTAGCTGGACAAGTAACAAATCAGACGAGCGTTGGCGCCGCACGCGGCTCTTGTTAAAATGAAATTATGAACAAAGATTTTTATGCCCTTTAGGCGACGGGGCATTAAGTTTTACCCTTACCCTTGTCCGTCCCGTACGTCTGTCCTCAAAATCTTTCGTCAATGATTTCTTGGCTTGTGTAAGCTGGAATGATTTGATATTTGGTCTAAAGCTTAATCATAGTGAGTTGCACCGTGTCTTCCCTTTTCAGGTCTGTCGTTCATCTACTTCCAGTTTGCCAGCGGGGGCATCCGTGTCCCATACAAGAGCCATCTTATCTGGATCTACTCTGTTTGCGTTGGGATTAATATGTGTTTCTATGAGGTTAAGGGTATAATTTGTTTGTGTATATCTAGACTGACTTTTTAAAATGTACTCCACTGATCTTGCAGACCCAACTGGATATAGACAAGGCTTTGGCAGAGGACCCCACAGTATTTGACTATGACAATGTGTATGATGATATGATGGGAAAGAAAGAAGAGGGTACCAAGAAGAAAAAGGAGATAGACAGAAAGGTGAAATATAAAGAAAAGCATTTTAAGTTATATTTGATTGTCCTTTGTGGATTCAAATGACACTGTCTTTAAGCCCTTACCTGTTAATTCCTTTTCAGACTGAGTAAACCCAGATCAGACAGATCCTGTAGGAGCCATCTGATCAGGGTCTGCTCTGCTTTTCGGATGGGATCATATAGATCTGTTTCTCCATTTTCTGCCATGGCTATAAATTCTTTCGTTAATAAGTCATAATGAATATTCAGATATTCAATATTCATGGTGTCATTTATTTTAACTTGATTTCTAACTGAAATGTTTTCCAAAACCTGAAGAAAATACATTTTGTGAATATACAGACTGATATAACCCTTGACTTCATGAATATTTATACCAGATATTTGAATATCAATAAATATAATTCTTGTGTTACAAATATAAAAAAAACATTCATTGCAATGGCAAACAGTAGAACATCTGAAAATATAAGCATTCAGAACAGACACTGATCAAACAGCTCCTACAGGAGCTCTCTGATCTGAGTCATGATGTCATTATTTCTTACATGAATATTTATCAGGTAAAGCTAATTTCACTGATGATGGACTAAATTAATTTGTGTATTCTTTTTTCTTTGACTTGAAATTTTGAGGTTGTAATGAAAGCTTGCTGGATTTTCTATGCAGCCACGCTATATTGGTCAACTCCTTAAGGCAAATGAGAAGCGACAGAAGGAAGATGAGCGTCGAAATGAGAGAAAGATTCAAAAAGAAAGAGAGGAAGAGGGAGACGAGTTTGCTGATAAGGAAGTGTTCATTACCTCAGCATACAAGAAGAAGATGGAGGAAAAACAAGCTGAAGAAGAGAGAGAAAGAAGGGAGGCAGAATTAGAAGGTAAGTTCAGAGAGACAGAAGGTAAGACCAGAGAGAAAGAAGGGAGGAAGAGTTAGAAGGTAAGACCAAGAGAAAGAAGGGAGACTGAGTTAACCCTTTCCCCTCATACAAATGCTTTTTCACACATTTGCAAACAGAGTAGACCCAGATCAGACAAAGATCCACAGGGAAATGATTAACTTACCAGTGCAGACCCTGAGCAGTTGGTTGGTGAAATGAACATGAGAGCTTTTTTAAGATATAATCGTTCGTAATTCTTTAACTGACAGACAATTCTAGTTTGAAAATTCTTTGCAGAGTGGTAAAGTTTCGCGAGATCATTTTTCCGTAACTTTCGAGGCAAAGGCCGCGAAACCCCCAACAGTGAGGAAAACTGTTTCATTTCGGAAACTTAGGGCAATTAATATAGAATCATTCAAAAGAGACCTCGTAAACTCGGAACCCATCGAATCGAGTATGCAGACGACAGATGTTGATGAGCTGGTTAAGTCATATACACAAACACTGGCGGCACTTGTCAATAAACATGCACCACTGTGTACAAAAACCATAACGCTCAGACCATCATGCCCTTGGTATACCCAGGAACTGCATGATGCTAAACATGTAAGGCGCAAGTTGGAACGGAACTGGAAAAAGTCCAAACTCACAATAGACCATCAGCTATACAGAGAACAGTGTGCCAAAGTCAACAGGCTACTAATTAAGTCAAAGATTGATTTTTACTCAGAGAAAGTTGAAGCATGCCAGGCAGACTCAAAAAGTCTTTTCAGAGTCACTAAGCATCTGCTAGGTTCAACTAGTGACATTTCATTGCCTAAGACTTCGTCCTCGAAGCATCTTGCACAAGAATTCAGTGACTTTTTCGTTGACAAAGTAGACAAAATACGTGCTGATATTGCATCAGGCACTGTATCCAGTGCGCCGATTGACACTGAGATGCAGCATTCAACAAACGTATTAGAAAAGTTTGCTACAGCTACAGTAGAAGAAGTAGGACAGATCATTAAGGCATCCCCCTGTAAGTCTTGCGAACTGGATCCAATACCTACATGGCTATTAAAGTCATGCCTTGATGAACTCCTACCGATTTTGACAAACATTGTAAACTCCTCTTTAGACAATGCCTATGTTCCAAAAAGTTTCAAAAGGTCACATGTCAGACCTATTTTAAAGAAACCGGATCTCGATTCAAATGAACTTAAGAATTATAGGCCTATATCAAATCTGCCATTTGTCTCCAAAGTGTTAGAAAAAGTGGTTGACAAACGCATTGAGTCCCACCTGAACTCAAACAATCTACATGAGCACTATCAATCAGCATACCGAAAGCATCACTCAACAGAGACTGCTCTTCTGAAATCCTTCAATCCCTAGATAAAGATGAAACAACAGTTCTGGTGATGCTTGACTTATCGGCTGCGTTTGACACTATCGATCACGAAACATTGCTAAAGCGCCTTGAAAAAGACTTCGGAATCATTGGGAAACCCCTTGAGTGGATGACCTCCTATCTAAATGACCGCTATCAAATAGTGTCAGTAGATGGGGAGTTGTCCACCCCAATTAATATGAAATATAGCGTGCCACAGGGATCGGTCCTTGGACCAAAAAACTACATCATGTACACAAAACCTGTCGGCTCAATCTGCAGAAACCATGGGCTAAAGCACCATTTTTATGCCGATGACTCGCAATTATACCTGTCCTTTAAGCCCAAAGACATTTCCTGTCAACAAGAAGCTTTATCACGAGTTGAGATCTGTCTCAACGAAATAGTCTCTTGGATGCACCAGAACATGCTGAAGCTCAATACTGACAAAACTGAGGTCATCCTGTTTCATGCAAAAAACACAGTAGTACCTGAAGACATTCGTGTGCAAGTAGGCCCCTCTAAGATCAAACCGTCTTTGTGTATAAAGAATCTCGGTACATGGCTCGATTCACAAATGGATATGGCATCACACATCAATTCGGTGTGTAGGTCTAGTTATGCACAGCTCCGACGAATAGGTCATATAAGAAAGTACCTCTCACCTGATGCTACCAAGACTTTGGTGAACTCTCTGGTTACATCAAAAATAGACTACTGCAACTCATTGCTGCATGGAATTTCAAAAAGCACACTGCAGAAACTTCAAAGAGTTCAAAACACAGCAGCCCGCATCATAACCAGGACTCCTCGATATGATCATATCACGCCTGTTTTGAAAGAACTTCATTGGCTTCCGGTTCAACATCGCATTGAATTCAAAATTCTGACACTTACGTATAAAGCCATGCACAATGAATCCGCCAAGTACATTGTCGACATGCTTGACGTGTATCGGCCCCGCAGAGAATTAAGGTCAGCAAGTAGCTCCTTGTCGTTGGTTGTACCAAAAAGTCGTAAGGTAAAATACGGTGGGAGAAGTTTCATGAATGCAGTTCCAAAACTCTGGAATGCTCTGCCATCAGGCATTAGAGATGCAAGCTCACTGGCATGTTTCAAAAGATCTCTGAAAACACATTTCTTCAACATATACTACTAGGACAGTTTAGGGAAAGTAGCTTATAATCATCAATTCTCATACCTTACGATTCCTTTGCCATTGCAGCCCTTGTGATATGCTGTAGGAATCAATCTCTCACTGACCGAATAGATAATCATGTGGTTCCTACCGGTTAGTGATTTCATATTTATTGTATATCATATTTATTGTATATATATATTGCTTATAATTCACCGACTTGGTATAAATAATCATGTGGTTCCTACCAGTTGGTGATTTTATACTTATTGTATATTTATTGCATATCTTTCATTGACTGGGTGGATAATCATGCGGTTGCTACCGGTTAGTGGTTATACATTTATTGTATATCTATTCCATATCTTTCATTGACCGGGTGGATAATCATGTGGTTCCTACCGGTTAGTGATTTTATATTTATTGTATATATATTGCATACATTTCATTGACTGGATGGACGACCATGCCGTTCCTTCCGGTTTATGATTTCATATCTATTGTATATTTTTTGTATATCCTTCACTGACCGTCCGGCTAGTGATTTTTATATTTATTGCACATCTATTGTAAATCTTTCATTGTCTGGATAGATAATCATGCGGTTCGTTCCGATTATTGATTTCATCCATGTACAGCGCTTTTGAACGCACATATCCCGTGTGAAAAGAGCGCTATATAAATGTGGTATAATAATAATAATAATAATAATAATAATAATTGCAGATAGAATAATGCATTAACCTTTTACCTCATGAATATTCAGGTAAGAAATAATGGCATCATGAATTTTCATAAAGGCATACAAACTCAGGATAGTTTTACCATCACAGAAACAGTAAAATGAGATATATATTATTCCATAAGCAAACAGCAGACTCAGATCAGACAGCTCTTACATTTCTTTCAGGAAAAGAGTTAACCCCTAACTTGCACTGTGTGAGAGTCATTGATAATGGAACAGTATGCGATCCCACTAACAAAGTTCTTAGATTTTCTCAGTATAATATGGCCTTAACCCTTTACCTCATAGAAACACCTTTTAAATTTTTAATGCAAACGGAGTACTGTATGAGCTGTCTGATCTGGGTCCTCTGTACTGTTTGCTTATGGAATGATACAGCCAAAGTTTCCTGTGTTCATTTTTTTATCCCCCCCCTCCCCCCCCCCCCCCCCCCCCCGGTCAAAGTGTGTGTGTGGGTGTGGGGGGGGGCATATTGTTTTTGCCCTGTCTGTCTGTTGGTTTGACTTAAACGTTGGCGATACTTTATATAGCCATTGCACATACAAACTTCAAACTTGGCATGCATGTGCAACTTATGGAAATTAACATTTTTAGGGGTGACTTATGAAGGTCAAGGTCATACATCAAGGTCAAATTATGGGTCAAATTTGGATTGACGATAATTTTGCCACCATTCAACATACATCCTTCAAATTTGGCAATGCATGTGCAACTTATGGAGGCAAACACATTTTAGGGGTGACTTATTAAGGTCAAGGTCAAACATCAATGTCAAAGGTCATTCTTGGGGCATAGTGTTTCACAAACACATCTTATTTATAATTTTATTTTATGGAATTGGTTGAAACTGAAGAGTGAGATCTATTATATTTTCATAAGCAAACAGAGCAGACCTTGAGCAGATATACAGAAGCCATCTGTTGTGGGTCTACTCTGTTTGAAAAGGCATTTATATGAAGGAAAGGGATGAATGAGAGATTGAATAATAGACTGAAATGAAATAAGAGATATAAATAAAGAATTGAAATTAAATTTGAAATAAGCGATTAAAAATGTGAGATTGAAATAAAGAATTGAAATAAGAGATTGGGATCAGTCTTTTTATCTACAGGTATGATAACCATCTGAGGGACTTAACCCTTTACCAAATGAATATTCATGTAAGACTCCACACATTATGGATACCAATTAATTTCATATTTCATTTTTATGCCCCCGTAGACGATAGTCAGGGGGCATTATGTTTTGCACATGTCCGTCTGTCTGTCTGTCCGTCCGTCCTTCTGTCTGTCTGTCTGTCCATGTGTCACGCGTTTAGATGCAGTTGGATGTCACAGTTTTTCAAGTGTTATAAGTCAGTAATTTCTACACTTATACATATGAAACTTTACATACACATCAATTACCATCTGTGCTATCATTTGGCACCCCACCCATGCTGCCGGCAAGCCCAAGGTCGAGGTCAAATGACTTGGAAATTTTACATGCAGTTGGTTGTCACATTTACATGCAGTGTTTTGTCAGAGTTTTTTCATTGTCTTATATCTCCCTAACCACTGTAGCTATTGCCATGGAATTGCATATACACATTAAACACCATCCATACTTTCATTGCACACCCAGCCTATTCTGCCCGCAAGCCCAAGGTCAAGGTCAAATGACTTAGGAATTTTATGTGCCCTTGATTGTCACAGTTTTTTCATAGTCTTATATCTCCCTAACCATGTAGCTATTTGCATGGAATTGCATATACATATTAAATACCATCCATACTTTCATTACACACCTGACCCATGCTGCCCGCAAGCCCAAGGTCAAGGTCAAATGACTTAGGAATTTTACGTGCAGTTGGTTGTCACAGTTTTTTCATCGTCTTATATCTCACTAGCCGCTAAAGCTATTGGCATGGAATTGCATATACAGATTCAACACCATCCATACTTTCATTATGCACCCGGCCCATGCTGCCCGCAAGCCCAAGGTCAAGGTCAAATGACTTAGGAATTTTACGTACAGCTAGGCAAGCACCCACACGGGGGCATCACTTTGTCTTACAGACACAATTTTCTAGTTGTAATCAAAGTGCACAATAGAGAATAAGATTTGTAACATATGAGACAATAGCAGACCCTGATCAGGTATCTTCTTGGTCTTATTAGGTTTCAAAGGCATAAAAATGTAACAGATTACCTGGTAAGCAAAAGCCCTTACTACTTAAAGTGTTTTTTGTTTTGTATTTCTAGCCAAACTTGATGTCACTAAACAGAAAGATATGTCTGGATTTTATCGCTACATACTAAACGAGACAACCAAAGATGTTAACACAAAACCAGAGGAGGAAAGCAGGTAAAACGTCACTGCCTTGTGAGCTCCAGCTTGGATATTTTAAATGAAAGAGAAAATTCCTGTATTTTGATAACCTTATCTTGACCCATTCCCTCAGACTGTTGGTATTTTACATTTTAATCAAGGTAATTAGGTTATGTGTGTCATGCTAAAAAGCTTTAATTGGTCAAACCTTTCAATATTGTAGCTCAACTGATCGCAAAATATCATATTTAATGTGTATAACCATATCTCAGCCAAGTTTGATTGAATCCACAGCTCTCATGATGTGCCCTTGATTTTTAAAAACAGCTTATTTATATTTGCTTCATCAAGGATCCATAACATATTTAGAATTAATGTTCACGACCATAAGAACTTGTCATTTCCAGTAAAGGCAAAAATTGGACAAGTAGTATATATAGAGTTGTGTGCCCCTGGGTCATCAAACACTGGATTTATGGTAATTTAGGTGAATAATGTAGAGCCACCATTGTCCCCTTGTTATAAATATCCTCATCAAACATGAAAAAACCCCATTTGTTTATGATCACAAAGATCACATTCTGATGAAAATACTATAATCTTACCATGCATCACAGTAAAATTTCTCTAATTTCTTTATGGTGACCACACTATTCATGTGTCTCAGAATGTATTGGTAGCAATGTAATACCTGTAAAATAATCTGTATATTGATATATAATCAATCTATCAATTACGGATATTTATATAGCACAACACTGTATGCAGTCATATTCTGTTGCACTGTACAATGTCAGATAATGTCAAAGTCACTTTCCACAGCTTAAAACTATATACACATTTCACACTGGTTATGCATGGTGTTGTTTGAAGAGATAATACCAGCTTATTGCTTTGAAAGGTTGTGGCTAATTTCTGTTTCTTCTATTTTTGCTGAAGTTCTACTGTCATACTTTGCAGTGCAGAGATAAAGAGGGAACCAGAGGCAGATGAGGACAGGGGAAAATCTACAACCAAGTAGGATTATCTTAATTAATTTTCTGAATACTAGTTGACTAACCCTTTCCCTGGTAGAGACACATTTACAAGCCTTTGCTTGTAGGGTTGACCAAGCTATGATCATATGACCAGGTCTGCTCAGCTTCTCTATAGAATAAATAGTTCAACCATTTCCCTGTTCTATGTTGATTTCAATTTTCAATACCTGCTGAATACTCATGGACAAAATAGTAATAATGAAATATGGAAGATGGAACAATTTAGCCATTTTAGAAAGTAAGGAAACGGATCTATCAAATTTCATTGGCAAACAGAGCAGACCCTGATCAGATGGCTCCAATAGGAGCCATTTGATCTGGGTCTACTCTGTTTGCAAATGCATGAAAAACACTTATATATGAAGGAAAGGGTTACATATTTTACTTCCAATAATATACATGGAAAATCGGTTGGCCACAGCATTAGCAATGTCCTTGCACCTACAGTTTACACATTCAATAGTTTCAATGGTGTACAGTATGATCTGTATTTTTCTTGAAGACAAAGATAAAACATGCTACTTGCACAAGCACAGGTATGTTTGTGACTTTGGCAGTACAGTAAAACCTCTCTGTAACGGCCACTAAATTGCATCAATTATTGTGTGTTAAAGACAGATGGTTGCTTAAAGCAAGGTGAAAGTAAAACAGAACGCTCCCATAGGAGCGTTCTGTTTTAATTTCAACTTAATTTAAGCAGCCACCTGCCCTAAATACCAACTAATTAACACAATTTAGTGGCCGTTATAGAGAGGTTTTACTGTAAAATATAAGATAAGCATGTCTAGGGCTATTTTAGTCAACAGCGTGAAGGTAATTATGGTTTTGTAACTTAACCCTTTACTCCATAAATATTCCTTTCTACACCTTTGCAAACAGAGAAGACCCAGATCAGACGGCTTCGATAGGAGCCATCTAATTAGGGTCTGCTCTGTTTGTTTATGATATATGTGCCATGATAAAATATTAATCTAATATTCATGATGTCATTACCTACATGAATATTCATGGAGGAAAGGGTTAACATGACTTAAGGCCTTTGTTCAAATCTGTTGATTTAGGTATTTTTCACATCTACAGAAGAAGTGTTTAGCATCTTCATTTTCAGTCAAGTAAGAGCATAATGGATCTGATCAAGGATGATTATTGAGAATACGAGGAAAAATTTAAATCTGATTCTGTAGTCTTTGCCTTGGCCATATATTTTCAAATACCAATATTAAATTTTGCTAATGAATATTAATGATGTCATTATTATACCCCCACAAACAAAGTTTGATGGGGGGTATACTGGAGTCACCATGTCCGTCCATCTGTCCATTTGTCCATCCGTCCGGCTTGTCCAGATCATAACTTCTAAAGTATAAAAGTTATTGACTTGTTATTTTTGTCAAAATCTGGCTTGTCCGGATCATAACTTTTAAAGTATAAAAGCTATTAACTTCAAACTTCATATACAGATGGACCACATTGACTGCATGTGCAGTGCACAAGGTCAAAACTATGTCTCCAGTATTTTTGGAGTATTCATAACTTTTAAAGTATAAAAGCTATTGACTTCAAACTTCAAAATACAGTTAGATCACATTGACCCCCCAAGTGCAGTGCACAAGGTCCATTAATCTGTCTGTAATATTTTTGGGGTTATTGCCCATTGTTATTTTTGTCAAAATATGGCATGTCTTTGGAACAAACAAGATGTTTCATTTTTCATGTGCAGTACACACATGAACTTTATCCTGATACATTTTCCTCTTGTGACAAGATGAATCACCTTTAGTGATAGGTCTAGTTTCTTATATGAATAGTCACCAGGTAAACTTTTGATCAAAACTGACTGATATTGTCATTAGAATTTATTTTCAGCTTCAATTGAAAAAATGTATTTTTATTCTGTCTTTTTAAGATACACATTTGATGTGCACATGTACATTTAGTAAAAGTAATAATCTCAATACCTACAAGATTGATCATCAATGGTTTCAAAATTACACAATTCTAAAATTTTCTTTTTTTCTAGTAAATGCTCCTTTCCAGTAGATTTACTCAAATAGTTTGGGTCTAAAAATAGCATATGAGGTAATTCGGTTAAATGCATAACTGTGAGATATTTGTCTCTTCAGGAAAAGAGCTTCATCCTCATCAGATTCTGAAACAGAAGAAAAGTCTGGGTCACATGACAAGGAGAAAAGAAGAGATATTTCAGAAAAAGAAATATCAAGGTCACAAGAAAAGGGGAAAAGAAGAGATATTTCAGAAAAAGAAATATCAATGTCACAAGAGAAAGGGAAAAGGAAGGATGGACCAGAAGAAGAAAAGTCAAGGTCACACGCAAAGAGAAAGAGAAGGGATGAATCAGAAACAGAAGAGGGAACAAGTCCCAGAAAGCAAAAGGACCACAGAAGACAGTCCAGTGATTCTCCAGAAAGACATGACAACTGGAAATCAACATCAGAACAAAAAGAAAAATCGAGAGAGCATAAAAGACATAGACATAGTTCAGATGAAAGTGATACAGATTCAGGAACTAAAGTCCATTCAAACTCAAAAAAGACTCGGGAACGATCAGACTCTGCAGGCTCAGATTCTAAATATTCAAAAGCTAAACAAAAGAGACACAGATCTGATGTTTCAGAAGAAGAGTCAGAAAACAGTCCAAAAAGACAGTCTGCTACAGGATCTCAGGATAAAAATGACAGTAAGAATAGTAAAAAGAAGTCACTCGCAGGTGATGGTGCAAGTACTGAAAAAGAACGAAAGACTGAGACTCCAAAGCCAAAGTGGGCAAAACACACAACTGAGGAAGACTTGAAAGAAGCTCGAGCTCGATACTTTGCCAGAAAATTGGCACGTGAACGAGAACGCCCTATTGCTGTATCAATGAATTAGTCATGCCAATAAGTAAAGCACATAGTGTTGTCATAAGCAGTTTTGTTGAGAGATTTGTCTGAAGCCATGTTGCAGTACCCTAATTTCCCTAAGTATCTGGACACCCACTCTCCTCTCCCCACCAGT
Organism: Azorinus chamasolen; assembly: GCA_963576725.1. Taxonomy (NCBI): domain Eukaryota; kingdom Metazoa; phylum Mollusca; class Bivalvia; order Cardiida; family Solecurtidae; genus Azorinus; species Azorinus chamasolen. The sequence goes on along the minus strand of OY755246.1, from coordinate 26,792,350 downwards.
TTGTAAAGCTGAATAATCACATTTGGTACCTTTAACCCTTTCCTTCATATAAACACCTTTTCATGCCTTTGCGAACAGAGTAGACCCAGATCAGACGGCTCCTGTCTGATCAGGGTCTGCTCTGTTTGCTAATGGAATTTGATAGTTCTGTTTCTTTAGTTTCTAAAATGGCTATAATATTACACCTTCCACATTTCATTATAATTATTTATCCATGAATATTAAAGTGGTATTGAAACTTGGAATAAACATAGAACAAGGAAAGGGTTAACCCTTTCCCGCATATTGACGACTTTTGACGACTCTGTAGAAGTCACTTTGTGAAACCATTGTGATAAATAGAGCATTTGCTCCTAGGATTAGTATAGGGCTAATGTGACTATAACCCTTTTACCTCAAAGAAACACCTTTAGAAACCTTTGCAAACTGTAGACCCAGATCTGCCAGCTTCTGTACAAGCTATCTGATCAGGGTATGTTCTGTTTGTTTATGAAATGATAAAAGTTCTGATTCTAGTTTCTGCCATGGCCAAAATTCTCTGTGTTCATATGTCACTGTAAAAGTTGCCTAATTAATGTTCATAATATTATTATTCCTTACATGAATACAGTAAAACCCCTTTAAATCAGACATTAAATTTAGTACAAATATCAGCTCTGGAGACAGGTGGCAGCTTAATGCAGAGTGAAAGTTATGCAGAAAGCTGCTCTATGAGCTTTCTGCATGACTTTCGCCCTGCCTTAAGCAGCCTCCTGCCAAAATGTATATAAAATCTTCTATACTAGAATTCCGGTTTAGAGGGGTTTTACTGTGTTCATTGAGTACATGGTAAAGGTTCCAGAGAACTGAAGGAAAATTCTTTTGTAATGACACTCTCATGTGGAGTGTTTGTTGGTACCTATTCATCCCTGTTTAAGGCTTGTACTACTTTCTCTGGTGTATTGTCATAGGAGTAAAAAGCCATTGAAATAGTTCCGTGAAAAAAACTCGAGATTCGTACTTAGACCTGGAGCAGTCAGATCAGTGTCTGTTCAGTTTGCTTAACTCATTCTCTCCTAGGCTATTTTTTTACCCTACCTCTTTGAATGTATCTACCGAAAAGGAGCATTAACTAGAGGAAAGGAAAACATTAGAATTTTGTAGTTTGAAACCATTGTGATAAATAGAGCATTTGCTCCTATAGGAGCAAATGCTCTATTTATCACAATGGTTTCATAAAATGACTTCTACAGATGCGCAAAAATGCGTCACTAGGGGATAATGTGTTAAAAAATATAGATCTGATTCTGTGGTCTCTGCCATAGTAAAAAGAATCATTTGATCGTAATGCCATAGTAAAAATTTAGTTAACCCTTACCATCATATTAATACTTTTTCATGCCTTTACAAACAGAGTAGACTCAGATCAGACAGCTCCTGTAGGAGCTGTCAGATCAGGGTCTGGTCTTTTTGCTTATGAAATTATTATAGATCTGACTATAGCTTCAACCAATACCAAAAACTCACACCATTATAAAAATGCAGCTAATAGATATTCATGATGCCATTATTTCTTTAAATACAAGAATATTGAAAGGGAAGGGTTAAGATTCATTGTGTCATTTATTTAGTTCTTGAATATTCATGAAGTAATGGCATTTTTGACAAAATAAAAAACAGAATAATTTTATACACAAAGTTTTATTGTAAGTTTATGCAGTAAATGTAAGGCTTTCATAAAAATATAATGATGCATACATTGTATAAAAAATAATATCAGCTGTGAAACAGTGAAGCTGTTGATGATGATGGTGATTATATTGATGATGGTTACCTTTAGCATGCTGTGGTGACATTTATGATAACCTTTGCAAACAGTTTGGATCCAGATGAGATACAAAGTAACACATGATCTCTTCAGAATTCAACTGTCTGATACTCAAGTTGAACAAACAGACAATATAGTTTATGTTTTGAATACTAAGTAAGCCAAGTTTTGAGCGAGTGACATTTTTCTAAGCAGGCTAAAGGTGAATAATTAGTGGTACATGATATAAATATGTAAATGTATACAACAACATGGCTAAGGTTTTTGTAAAAAATAAAAACAAAAACTTTGGCACTATGTTAATCTAAAACAAGTATTTTGCACCAGATATATGACACAAAATTATCACAGAATCCACAGAAGGAAGTACATACATTTGTACTCTAATTATACAAAGCACCATATTCTCCCTATTAAATGTCCCCACTCTAATAAACACCCCTTATATAACTAACACTGTATATAATAACCATTGGATAAAGAAATACATGTACAGGTTTTTCAAAATACATTTGGTAGATTAATGCAGACTAAAAGCAGTGCAGAAAGTTCCTCTAGGACTACACTGCTCCTCTAGGAGCTTTCTGCATTGCTTTCATTCTGCATTAAGAGACCACCTATGTATAAAATGCAAGACGCTCCTTTTCAAAAATGTTACTATTCGGGGCAATTATTGTAGGTACTATGGTATTCAGACGTCCAATCTCTCCTCTCCATGGGGTTGTGAAGCTGAGTAAGTCAATTTGGCAGGAGTTTGATAACTTCAAATTAGACTTGCATATTAACTTATAATATAGACCCTGATCAAATGGCTGCCATAGAAACAATTTGATCTTGGTCTGCTCTGTATGCCAAAGGTTGTATGACTGTTTTGGGTAATTAAGGTGTTCTTTTAATAAAGCAGATGTTTGCATACACTTTGTAGGACTAATGCTGTGCTCATCATTCACATTTTCATGTATAAATTAATCTCATGCATATTTAGGGATTTGTCCAAATCATGACGTACACATTAATCACAATTAAATGCTTTCAAGTATTTGCTTAAAGAGTATATTCACAATAATACTTCACTGAGCGCTAGATATATAGATGACTTGATCCTTTACTAGAACACCCCACCTTTATATACCTTAGCAAATAGACCACACCCAGATCAGACAGCTGCTGTAGGATATGTCTGATCATCAGTCTGCTCTCTTTGCTTTATATGGAACAATATAGATCTTATTTTACAGTTTCTACCTTTGTTCATATGCCTGTTAACCCTTTCCTCCATAAATACGCCTTTCTACGTCTCTATAATAGCCACTTCTTGAAACTATTGTGATAAATAGAGCATTTGCTCCTTTAGTAGCAAATGCTCTATTTATCACACTGGTTTCAAACTACAAAATTCTAAAATATTATTTTTTTCTAATAAATGCTTCTTTTGGGTGGATTCATTCAAAGAGGATGGGTCTAAAAAATAGCCTATGGAGGAAAGGGTTAAAAGAAATAGTTAATTTATATATATATAAAGTCATTATTTCCTTCAGGAATATTCATTAAGTAAAGATTCAAATTATTCATGGTCAAACAACAAACTGCTTTAACGAAATAAAATTGAACACAAATGGTGATGCATTTTGACTTCTTGATCACTAATAGATCCTTTAAACAACATCCACAGAGTGATATAATAAGTTTAAAGGCATCTCGACTTATTACAAACATAAGAGCCATGCCATAACAAAATAAGCCTGAATTACATCCAAACAGTGTAGACTCTGACTAGCCACCTAATCTCTGACTAGGCACCTGATCTGGGTATGCACTATTTTACACACATCAATATCTACGGTATTTTTATATGCAATATATCTAACAGTATCGCTAATTGTCAGGTCCTGTGACATATTTGATCTTGGTATAAACTTAACATGTCCATAAGGCTAATTTTGTCATGGAGCGGCACACTATAGACACTGTCATCAGCTAACTGCCAAACGAGCCATTGAGATGCCTATGTTTACGTCTAAATCAGTAACCAAACTAGACAGAGGTTATCACATATAGTACACACAGCGCCTAGAGTATAGTGCATGTACAGTAGAACCTGTCTTAAGCGGCCATTTATTGGCTGAACATAATAGTCTTGAAAATGAGATGATTGCTTAATGAAGGACCAAAGTAACGCACAAATCTTCTATAGGACATTTCTGCATTGCCTTTGGCCAGCATTAACCTAACACCTTGCTTAAATACTGACTTAGACATCTGTTTAGTGGTGGTTTAACCCTTTCCCTCATATAAACCTATTTTTTACGCATTTGCAAACATAGTAGACCCAGATCAGACGGCTCCTAGAGGAGCCGTCTGATCAGGGTCTGCTCTGTTTGCTAATAGAATTTGATAGATCTGTTTCTTTGCTTTCTAAAATGTCTACAATGTTCCACCTTGTATATTTCTTTATAACTATTTTGTTAATGAATATTCAGTAGGTATTAAAATTTGGAATAAACATAGAACAGGTAATGGGTTGAGACAGGTTTTACTGCATATATTAAAGCCTCTCTAAGCCGGGCCTGTAAGTTAGCATCATTGTCTAAGCTTCTGCACGACTTTCACTCTGAATTAAACAGTCACAAACTTAAAATCATCTAAATCCTTCTGTACTAAATATCTTAATTTAGAAAAGTTTTATTGCATAGTTTTGAGGGGAGAATTTATTGTCCTTGACGTGTGTTGCAATTGTCTACGAACTTCGGACTGGAATGTATTTCTTTGTATTGGTCTCCCTATCACACATACATACATGTCATGTTGTTAGCACCTAATGCTGTTAGGTCACTTGTCTTAGTTAATACTGGTCAATTTTGAGTCATTCTTTTAATTTATGTAAAATAAAAATTATCCGGATATGGAAATACGTATGAGACTAAGCTCTACCATGTTAGCCCTCTTTGGGACATCTGTTTTAAAACAAATCAAATCTCAAAGTATTAGAACAGAATATCAACATTTTTATGTTACATTTAAGTTGCACCTATTTTAATGATTTTATCTTGTTAGCCAGTGACGTCAATGACGTTCGCAATTTAGTGCCCATCTTATCACTCTTTTTGTGCCTTTTCCTCATGGTTACCTCATCCAGTTTTTGAATTTTATAAATTTTCTCCCCGTAAAGCCATGGGTAATGATTCATGACGCCATTAAATACTTCACATACAGATTCGGCGTCCTTTGCTGTGACGTCATGATAATTACATCCCCATTCTATACTGACAACAGAATCCGCAAGTGCCATAGAAACCTCTCGCACTACACTGTCTGTCTTATTGCCCACGATAATTATAGGAATATCACATCCACGAAGAGCTATGATCTCCTTCCGAAGTTCACTGGCTCGGTCGAATGTTGCGTAGTCCTCTACTGAAAACACGATAATGAAAACATCTCCGCTGTTTACCGCAAGTTTCATCATATCTGGAAAATTGTATGACCCGGAGGTATCCAAAATTTCTAGTTCAAAATTGTTCCCTTGATAGAGATACGTATCCTCGACCGTCTCTTTGTATGTGTGAACGAATTCTCGATACAGGCACTGGTTAATCAACGTTGTCTTGCCGACCCCTGCAGAGCCCATGACGACCACCCGGATGACATAATCTTCTCTTTTGGATGATGGACTTGCCATGCTACCATTTGATCCATATCTAAATTTAATGTAGGAGATTCTAGGTTAGAGTTACATACTACTAGCTTTACACTCACAAAACAAAATAGATTAATAATTAATTTGTAGGTTGAAATATTACAGGCATGATGAGTTACTGGGTGTCTCATCTAGACCAAACTGTTAAGAAAATCACCATTTCACCGTTACCATGCCAACAGTTGTTTGGAGACGCTCGGTACTATATCAACTTAACCCTTTTTACTAGATAGAATCTTTTCACGCCTTTGTAAACAGATAATACTCAGATCAGACATATTATGTAACAGTCGTCTGTCAGGGTCTGCTCTGTTGGCTTATTAAAGTATATAGATATTATTTTACAATTTCTACCATGGGAAAAATCACGTGTTCACATATAAATGTAGTAGATATGACTATAGTTTCTACGCAAACCAACAAATCACGTGTACATACAGTAAAACCTCTCTATAACGGCCATTCAATTGTGTTAATCATTTGGTATTTAGGGCAGGTGGCTCCTTAAAGCAAGGTGAAAGTAAAACAGAACGCTCCTATAGGAGCGTTCTGTTTTACTTTCACCTTGCTTTAAGCATCCACCTGCCTTTAACACAAAATAATTGATGTAATTTAGTGGCTGTTATAGAGAGGTTTTACTGTATGCCATTATAAAAATCATCTAATAGATATTCATGGTGCCGTTATTTCTAATAGGTAAAGACAAGCTGTAGAATAATTCAGAATCGCTATTCTGTAGTATTATTTTTCTGCATTTTAACGGCCTGTTTTTAAATAAACATTCATGCAGGTCAGTTTAAACGAATTCCTCTGTATGTAAAACCCTGAACCTCTTCTTAAATATTCATGTAATAAATGACATCGTGAATATTAATTACAATTGAACTTCGATAACTCGAACTTCAGGATAACTCGAGTAAAATTACGGTCCTTCCAAAATTTGCAATACAGAATTGTTCTAAATATTATCACTACACATATCTAGAAACACACTTAACAGTTTTATGCAGGCCGAAAGTAATGCTGAAAGTTCTTACTGGAGCTTTCAGCATTACTTTCGACCTGCATTAAGCTGTAAACTTAAAATAAGGTTCAGATGATATATCGGATGAGTCGAACCTCTGTTATCTGGAAGTAATTTGCATGGTCCCTTGAGGTTCGAGATATCGAAGTTTCACAGTACATGCATAGGGTTTTATAATGGCATATCATTATCAACATAGCCATGTCTAAAACTGCATAAATAAATCTATATTATTTCATAAGCAAGCAACAGGTCATGACCAGATGGTCCAATAAAACCGTCTGATCAGGATCTGCTCTGCTTGCTAATGGAATTTGATAGATGTTTTTTCTTTAGTTTGGCCACAATGTTCCACATTCCATTTTAAAGATTCTGTACATGAATATTCAGTAGCCATTGGCATCTGGAATTAATACAGAACAGGGAAAGGGATAAGATCCATTTCCATTCATACACTTTTAAACTAGATGTCGTCTTCTAACTGCATTCCACAACAATATAAGTAAGAGTAGGCTATTTAAGTATTAAATCATACCACGAGTTAGTTTTTGTCTAATGCCTATATAAGTCAAGATCTGTTCTGACCTGACAAGTTTAACACCTTCTAAACCAGCGACTTGTCTGTGTAGAAACTGTGTCCTACGGTGTAGGTCCATGAATTTGTCGACGCGCAATGTAACGCGCCAGTTTGTCAATGATCAGTTGTGATCAGTATAATATATTATAAAAATATGAACATCTGAAAAAAAAACATCTAATAACTTACAAATGCATTGTATATAGTGTACGTGATAAATCCCTCGTTATGAACTTCTATATCTACTCTATGTACGTTCTTCTATTCCAACCAACCATTAATTAAAGTTTTCATACAACTCCAATAGCTTCTTGTCTAATATTGACCAGTTCTGTGTTAAGATGCTTATATATACAAGCAAATTGCTTGTTGACAAACATGACCGTTACCTAAGTGTTAAGGACCTGTATGATCTAAGTAAGTTGCTGCCATCAGACAAATACACTGCACAGCGCGATGACCTACTGAGGCGAAACTGGCCTATAAACTATATCACAGTGTACAACCATACACGCCGTTCTGTACGGGCCAATAAGAGCAGACATAGGAAAAGGCGTCGGATTATCCATTTAATTTACACCATGAATATTGATTTATTCATGTAAAAATATATTTGGTTTAAATTTTATGGCCTATTAATAAGAGTCTTGTTCCGTCACAACAGAAACTGTAGAAACGGATCTACAGTAAAAACTCGACATTAAAAGAAAAAGAAAATTAAAGTACCTACTTATAGTCTACTTTCAGTCCGAATGACCGCTCAGCCGACTATACATTTACTTCCCTGGTTATTGAGTTATTCGCCTACAATACTGAGCACTGCTAACATATGGCGCAATCATGCTGCCGCAGTACCGGCTAGTGACCCTCGGAGGTACCCATTTTTAACCCCTGGGTGGAGAGGATCGAGGTGCGGGTGGGAGACACTGAAAAGCGTCGAGCTGAATTTTCCGGGAGGGATCGGTATTTGAACCCCGGACCTCCGGATTGGTAGTCAAGAGCGTTACGACTAGACCACCGCACACTAAGAACGCTCTGAAAACATGTACGTACCATCATTGATCTTTAACACAGGTGGCTGCTTAATGCAGGATGAAAGTCACACAGAAAGTTCCTCTAGGAGCTTTCTGCATGATCCACCCTTCATTAAGCAGTCACCTGCCTACAAAGACATAAATTCTTCATTGCTAACATTTCGCACTATCGAGTTTTTACTGTATATAGAGGATCTTACATGAGTGTTCTTGATTATTGGATTTATTAAATGAGTCTTTTTAAAACGATAAAAAACGAGCTTTAGCGATTTTTTTATCGTTTTAAAAAGACGAATTTAATAAATCCAATAATCATGAACACGAATGCAAGATCCTATTTATAACATAACACACACAAATGTTAATTTATTTGCAGCCAATATTTCAGCAGTAACGTGGATTGTTATAAATTCTCCTTACATATAGAAACAAGACGAATACTGATGCAAGGCATTGGATCGCCGGGAAATTTGTGTACAAGGAAGGTTTTTAATAAGGAACTGTTTTGTTAAGACAATTGAAATACAACATTTCATTAAAAACTTAACGAAATATGTAGCCTCTGGAGTGTAATGACGTAGTGACCTAGTTCCGAACCCGACATGATCCATATTTGAACTTGACCAAGATTGCATCCAAAAATAACGTATAAGTTGAAAGAAAAAACACTTAATATGGATAATTATCATTAACTATCCCAGTAAAAACCCAAACCGCCATTTAAAAAAAATAGAAAGGAAAAAGAGAGAAATTTTTTTTCGTCAGCGGTGAGAATCGAACCAGGGCTGACTGCACGATAGGCGACCGTGGTAACCACTACGCTATCTGGCCAGACATACTTCAAGGGAAATTGAAGATGTATATAAAGTTATCATGCTACTATATTGACGACTTTTTTAAATAAAAAAAATAAAACGACTTTTTTAAATAAAAATAAATAAAACAATAAAACTTCATTACAACATTTATCACTCTCATGATAATTTAATCAATAAACTCTAACAAGGGCGGTGATAGTCATAGACCTAAATATAGCCTGTTCAGTTCCATTAACGAGTGACGTTAGTCCTATCTAAAAATAGAAACCGAGACGACGGAATTCGATTTTGACCATGTAGAGCCTCCGGTAGAATAATAACCATGTCTGTTTGAATTAACATATCGACTGTCGATTCAAATGATCTTATTTTTCAAATTCGAGCACGTTTTCCCGTCTTATGTCAAAATCTCTGAAGGGCATAATTTAGAACGAGAGCACCGCAAACAGGTGCACGACTACAGTTTTGACCCGGCTTCAATTCTGCGACTTTGACCCGGCTTCATTTATGTTTACAAAACTGTTTTTGGCATTTAATGTCGATACTTCGACGAAAAAAGTGTCATAATTATTGTTATTATTGTACATTTGTTTGATAAATTTCTTTTTAAACATCGTATGAAGGTTTTTACATCACATATTTCACTACATCAATAATGCAGATAGAAACTATTCTCTGCCACGCTCTCATGAGCCAATTTGTAAAACTTGTCGCTACCCCTCCTACATGGGTAAATACTTTTCAGCATTCCATTAGTGATCGCCGCTCATGCGGCGATCAATGATGAATGAAAGGTGTTATTAGGTTCGCTAGGTAACTGGGACAAAGTAGGTCCAAATTTTCCAACTTTTTTTTTTACTTACTGTCATATCAACCAGGATCTAATTCAGACCTCTCTGGTATTCAATTTAACTGTGATAGTTTATGATACAAAAACATACAGAAACACGTCAAAATAAATTTTGAATTACAGCTTTGACATACATAGTTACAAACACGTCACATTATGACGTCATTGTACACAACATGTGTCTATGTAAAGCGCGCCATTTACATGAAGACCCACATACAGTCGCCAACACGTCCGACACTCACTGTCAATGGGATTCGAAATGCGCCTTCGTTTTGGTATATTAAGCCCTTCATTAGTGTTGTATGTATACACATGGACATGGACATTTCCACCGAGAAAAAAATCTCGATTCAAGTTCAGTGAAAATGTTTGAAATGGACAAAAGATTCAGTACGAACTGCTGCATAAAATGTGTTGGAACAGGAGGAAGATTTTCGCGATCAGCTGAGTTAGTGAGTATAGCATATTTGAAATATGTTTGTGCTGTGCTGGATTCAGATGACTATAGTTGTTGATTGATGAGATATTTGTATGAGTAGAAATCTGCATAAACAAAAGGACATGCGGTGAAGAAAATGCAAAGTTGATGAGGCATTTTAAATGTAGAATGGATTGTATGGGTCAGAGTAGCTGATAGGTCTTTTTTGGCATACATTTTGTACATGATTCTTGACAGCGATTACAATTTGTATAATTTTATCGAAATTAAGGCGCAAGTGCCAACAATCCTTTGCCATCTATCGTGACTCAATCGTGGACAGGTAGGTCGACCACCGTCCGCCAGTTTGTTTGTTTTGACAGCGCGTATGAATCGTTCGAATGTCATTCGGTCGTTCGAATGTTATTCACTAGTGAATATATGCCCATGATTATCAAAAAATAAATGATAGTGTTACGTCACGCTGAAGCCACGAGTTATGTTATAAATGTCTTTAAACAGAGTAGACTCTGATCAGGCGACGCCTACACGAATCTAGCTCTAATCTTAATCAAATATTAAAATGTGTATATACGAAGAAAATGGTCAACATAAGTATGTAGATAGCAGATGTGTACACTTTACTCCATGAATATTTATAAATGAAAGAAATGATGACGTCATCTTACTGATTGGATTAGTTTTAATAACAGCATATTGATACAGGAGGTTCTAGCTGTAGTAGAAACTGTAGAATCATATATTTATTACCGGTATTTCATAAGCAAACAGAGCAGACCCTGATGCTATATGGACCGTCTGATCTGAGTATTTTGTTTGCAAATGCGTAGAAAGGCGTATAAATTTATGGAGGAAAGGGTTAAATTAATATGTACATATGTATTTGTCGACACACAAGAAACACTGTTATAAGAACAACACTTACGCATTATCAGTTACTGGTTCAGCTATCGTATCCGATAAATGCGTGCGTTCACATGTCACGTACATGTATGAAGACCAGAACTTTTAAAATCTTTAATTAATAACTTAAAAATGCTCACTAAAGGAGTCTTAAATACAATTTATCTAATTTTATCAATACATTTGGTATAAATCACATCCATGTAATAAATGTACTTTATAAATACGTTAACTGTAATACCAGCCCTCTAAATATTTATGAGCTGACCAAATTTTTTTATTTCAGCCGTTACTGCCACATGCAAGCAGCATGGCTTATTATTCACGGTGTTTTCGATGCTATTTATAGCTCTACCACAATACCAATGGTAAACGACCGGTCTTGACTGTACATACTCAATCACAAACGTGTTTGGATATATAGGCCTATCATTCTGATATGGATCTGTAATGCCTTCATTCAACCGATCACGGTAACCACAGGGAATCGACCCGCTCGTCGTGTTTTCGGGTATTGACCTCCAGAAACGACTGTTTTCATGTTCTCAACATCTCAAAATTGTCGCGCTTTATATCAGATTTTATAAAGCAAAGTAACAGAAAATACCAATTTAGAGAGTGTAGGCCATCATAGTTTACTGTATCTATTGGTCACATTGTATCTGCACTGTATAGTGATCATAGGCATTTATAATTATAAATATATCTACACATGTCCTTGTGTGATCACAGGTAGATCTAGAATATCTCTACACATGTCCTTGTGTATAAACTATGTTGTACGAACTTGAAACCGGAAGTTAAATTAAAGTTTTTGTTTACTGAATTTCATATGACTGAATACGGATATAACTCGATATGGGACAGTCATTCAGTTGCGGACTGAGAAAGGTGAATATATAAATCATATATAAAATCATTTATCTGATGACATATGCAAATAGCCACACCAATCGACCGTTTACATGGTCAACGTGTTGGGTAACACCGAACGTCGTCCAGCGAAAACGAAAGTAGACCGATGTTTTAACATGCAAGACTGTTTTAAGGATATTTTCGTATGTCGTGTCACTCACACATACTATAACAAACTGTACTATACCACGCCTTAAAAACTGTAGCCTAGCTAGACTGCTTCCACGATAATAGGTGATCTGTCAAAATTAGAACCAAACTTCATTGTTGTAAATAATTGGGAAATATATTCCCCGTTGCCATCAAATATTTGTCTCGATTTCAAGCCTAAAACAAGAGAGTAATTGTTAATATGATGCCAGGACGCAAAATCATACCTCCAATAGACCGGCCTACCCTGTCCTCAGCGACCAAAGCGTCGATAACATCTGATCAGGTATATCGAAAAAAGTACACGATGAGACCTAAATCGTCAAATCCAACCTCTACAAGGATAACCAATCAAAAGACTCCAAAACTGCAGAAATCAAACAATGATAAGCAAAATAACACTTGTAGGAGAGTAAAGGTGGCACACAAAGAGTGGACGGCTGCTGAGTACCATCACAGTACACCGGCGTGTCGTCAAATGCCAAGACAGAACCATGCTAATTACCATCCTGACAAATATCAGGACAATGTCTATGGGGAATGGGGCGAGGGAACTGATCACCCTGAAGCTATTCCCGTATCTCCAGACACAGATTCAGTTGACACAAACTCACCTGTGTCAGAACCAGAGGCGCATATTTCGCCAGTTACATCCCACCCCAGTCATAAACATGAAACACTTGCAGGAAGAAGAACTGACACAGCTAGTGAAGCAGGATATCAAGCGATTGCCGATGTTGATGACAACATAATTGACGAGACTAGTTTATTACTCGATAAACTAAAAGTTGTAAGTGATAACGAAACCAAAAATGCCACAAGAAATGGAATGCAAAATGCAAAGCCAATGCAGAAATCAGCACAGACCAAGGTATACATAGATTAACTTATGTATATACAGTAAAACCTATCTATAGCTACCATTCAAAACAGGACCAACTGTTGGGATTTAACACACACTCTCTATGAATATTCATGTACAAATAATGGTATTATGAAATTGATTCGCTGACGTTTTTTTTTGTAATGGCACGTGCACACAGAACATGTTGGCAATTAACACATCTGAACACATCTGTATTTATACATTAATTGGTCGCTATAGAGAGTTTTAATGTATGTAACACGATCAGTTTAAAACAGAACCACGTCACTAGAAGCTAACGCCGTGACTGCACACTGTGTAGTCTGTAGACAACGCCTTTGAATGGGACTTGCAGTTTGTAATGTTTTAAATTACTTATGGTATCGGGTGTCTCAAAATGTAAACCCTAACTAGTTCATCATTGACTTTGTCTAGTAAATATTTGCAAATTTTCAATATATTTGCCTAAGATGTTGCTAAAATACTGAGACTCATCAAACAGGGCTCCTAGTGGTACAGGTCATGAATAGAGATAAGACAGACCACGAATAGAGATAAGACATCCACGAAGAGATTAGCCCTTTCTCACATACAAACGGTTTTTACACATGCAAACATAGTAGACCCATATCAGAAGGAGGCTTCTGTATGAGCCGCCTGATCAAGGTCTACTTTCTTTTGCTTATGGAATTATTATATAATACTGCAGTTTTTTTGTACAAGCTAAACATTTCCTCCTACATTATAAATATTAAGTTAAATCAGTATTCATGAAGTGATATATTCATACATAAATGCTCATTAGGGAAAGAGTTAGGAGATTAGACAGTTGGTGGCATGTTCAAGAATATTTCATATATTTCTTTGCCAACCCTTATCTGGTTGATTCGAATTAGAAAATTCTCTCGTGGGCGATTATGATAGGTACCAACAATTAGGATATTTTGAAAGCATTTATGCCCACGCGTCTCTCTTATCCGGGTCTCTGCCCTTATGAATTTTTCTGCAATCTAATGTCATATGTCATGTTTTACTAGACAGATAAATCGAAGTTGCGATATTACTATCATAAGGTTATGGTACATCTGTTCATTATAGTTTGCATTGGCAGTCGTTTTGCTAGTAGTTTTCGCACACCATGTACGCCTTTCATCCTGTTAAAACCCGAGGTTCATTGTTGCCAGTTGGGAACTAGACGAGAGGCGACCCAGAAGAGATCTCATTAGGACCATACCCAGTTACATAGTTTTCTGAAAACAAATAGAAGAGAAATGTATAGATCGTTGAAAACAGGAGACAGTTTTACAGCTAAATGTTAAAGTGCAACAGAATACCTCTTACATAGCATCACTGGCCCCTTTGACATGCAATAGCAACTGGTCTGCAAGCAGAGGCAATTTTAGGCATGTGGATTTGATGAAATACCTCCTGAAATATTTATGAATGATGTTTTATTTCAAAACTCATTTTTATTTTTCAATCTTCATCAGCAGGTCCGATGGATAATTTATCATACAGAGGACTTCATTAGCTTCATCTATTGATAAAATTTACTGTATTATTTTGAATTTTAGATTGAGCACTTAGGTACAGAAATTACAAAATTGTTGATGAGCGAAACAGTTTTGGGGAAAACGCAGTTCTACCGATCATACACATAGTTTCCCTCACTCAAAATGTTGACAACAGGAAAAGACAGAGAACCCCAACATTTTGTGCTTTCACTGATTTCAGGAAAGCATATGTTCTTTTTGCTAGAGAAACAATTATAATGACATATAAAGGGGAAAATATTCAGAGAGATTAGATCTCTTTAATCTCTGGAAGTATACACATCAGGAAACATATCAACACTAATTTATATCTTATTAATTATGATAATTAGTATGAGTGTGTAATAGTTAACATGCTGTTCGATGTAAAGGCTAATGCTACTCTCAGATCTTATAACAAGACAGCGTGAACTCTGCAAAAATATGAATTATCTACCTCATGTAATTCCTACCAGACTATATCATGACGACTTTGATTCCGTATTTCAGCGGGAGGAAGACCGGGAAGATTACCCATATGCCAAACACACTGCACAGGTTAGTGACTCAAATGTTACACGAACCATGATCATTTAGAATCATTTTAACCATCTCCCTAATATATAAACGCATTTTCACGTATTTGCAAATAGAGTAGACGCAGATCAGACGGCTCCTATAAGACGTCTGATCAAGGTCTGTCCTGTTTGCTTATTGTATAATACAGATCTGATTCTACAGTTTCTGCCTGAGCTAAACTGTCATGTTTATGTATATGCCATTATACACATTAATCTAATTGATATTAAGGGTGTCATTATGTCATTATTTCTTACATCTCTGGAAGCATATCAACACTGATTTATATCTTTGAAGCTTGTTTATGATAATTAGTATATTATGTGTAACAGCGTATACTGTGTTCGATTTTGAGGCTGATAATACACTCGGATCCAATAACAAGACTGCGTGAACTCAGTAACAAGCTGATTTTAGCTACCTCAATTAATTCCAACCAGACTAAATTATGACGACTTTGCTTCCGTATTTCAGCAGGAGAAAGACCGGTACGATAAACAATTCACCAAGCACAGGCCAGAGGTTAGTGACTCAAATATTATACGAATCATGACCATAAATAGAATCATTTTAACCCTTTCCCTCATTTATATGCATTTTCACGCATTTACAAACACAGTAGAACCAGATCCTGTAGGAGCCGTCTGATCAGGGTCTGCTGTTTGCTTATTTTATTACAATACAGATATGATTCTACAGTTTCTGTCTGAGGTAAATTGTCATGTCTTTATATGCCAATATAAACACTATTCTAATTACTATTAACGGTGGCATTATCTCTTACATAAATAGTCAACAGGTAAAGGGTTAAACATACTACAGAGAATGAGTGGTCGATGTTTTAAAACACAGTGAACCCAGACTATTTTATTCGTAGACGCATTCATGCTATAACCCCTTACTCCACAGATCTATACTCCTTTTAACACCATTGCAAGCAGACCCAGATTAGATAACTCCTACAGAAGCTGTCTGGTCCGGGTCTGCTCTGTTTGCGTAGGGAATAACAGGTATGAGTCTACAGTTTCTGCCATGAACAAAAATGCTCTGTTTATATGCCATTATAAAATGACATTATTTCTTACAAGAGTATTCATTGAGTAAAGGGTTTATAATCGGCTTTGTTCGAAAGTGTTGCATGCAGTTTCATATGACATTCCCAAATCAAAGACATAG
This sequence comes from Azorinus chamasolen, assembly GCA_963576725.1. NCBI lineage: Eukaryota > Metazoa > Mollusca > Bivalvia > Cardiida > Solecurtidae > Azorinus > Azorinus chamasolen. The sequence continues at coordinate 26,775,981 of OY755246.1, read as the reverse complement.
AGTGGCCACACGACATACCAACACATCTATGAACCCGATGTTAGACATACTGAGATAACATGCGTAGTGACACAATACGCAGTGACTTGAAATGAAACGAAAACAAACAAACAAACAAGGATCTCTACATGGTAACACTCATGCATACTACACTAATATGACCACTGTACATAGCGGCTACAAAATAGTGGCCAGCAACGTTGTTTTAAGGGATTTAATGTGGTGCCAGCAACATTTCATAATTCTGGACGGCTAAGATATTGTGCCAACCAAACTGTCTTAGGTCTGAACGGCAAGACATGTGACATCAATCTTTCTCAGCTCTCATAGACTATGATATTATGCCAGCCAAACTGTCTTAGGGTTGAACGGCAATGCGTATGCCAGTAAAACTGCCTTAGTTCTGAACGGCAAAGATACAACGTATGTCACAATCAAACTGTCTTAGGCCTGGACTGTTAAACTGTTTTAGTTCGTACGGTTACGATGTTGTACCAGCCAAACTGTCTTAGGTCTGAACGGCAATACATATTGTGCCATTTAAACTGTCTTAGGTCTGAACGGCTAAGATACAACGTATTGTCACAACCTACCTGTCTTAGATCTGAACGGCTAAGATACAGCGTACTATCACAACCTACCTGTCTTAGATCTGAACACCAAGACACATGCGAGCAACCTTTCTCAGTTCTTTACGGTTATGATATTGTGCCAACAAAACTGTCTTAGGCCTGAACGGCAAGACATGTTAGTTCTGAACGACTAAGATACAGCGTATTGTCGCAACCTACTTGTCTTAGATCTGAACTGTTAGATATGTGCCAGTAAAATTGTCAGAGTTCTAAGCGGCTTAGATATAATGCCAGTGTAATGACGAATTTGTACTCCCGTAGAATATGTACTCCCCAGTCAATATCCAACGTAGAAAAGGTACTCCCCAGTCAATATCCAACGTAGAAATGGTACTCCCCAGTCAATATCCAACGTAGAAAAGGTACTCCCCAGTCAATATCCAACGTAGAAAAGGTACTCCCCGGTCAATATCCAACGTAGAAAAGGTACTCCCCAGTCCATATTCGACGTAGAATATGAACTCCCCTCGCGTAGAATATGGACTCCCGTCATAGAATATATGTACTCCACTGGATGTACTTTTTCTACAAGGCAATTATTTTCTATATAATGTAAATAAACACGTTCTATTAATAATCGACTGTGTGTAACACATTTGCTAATTCATCACATTGGTGTTGACCAGCAGTGGCATTTGTCACCGACCGTTCCAAGGCGGTACTGTCATATTTCTCCTAGCAAATGTTTGTTTGTTTTATTTTGTGTGTGAAATATTTCGGTGTTATAGCTCGTTCAAAAAGCAGTTGAGGTACTGTTGCTTCTCCTGTATGGACGATAATGTCGGCGTCTGTCGTCTTCGTGAAAAATATATTAACCTTTGCGATATTTTCTTTTAACAATGAAGATAATATTCCAGAAAGAGAATTATTCTCTTTGATTTTATGGCGGAATGCATGTACCAAATATGACGTGTATAAGGTCGTAGTGGTAGAAATACTAGATAAGAGCTAATTTTATGATAACTTCTTTAATATTCAATCTAATCTTAAAAAAAACAACTTAACACACTTGTTCACCGTCATAAGGGCTACAAAATGGTAAATGGCCATTAGTCTGTAAGGCTTTTTTTGACAAAATTATTCCCAAATGTATTCATGTATTCCCCTTTACGGACATAGAATTAACAGAAAACACTGACCGTAAGTTCTTTACATTTCGAGATAATCTCATGAAACTTCACGTGCCTGTTAACTATTGCAAAGGCTATAATATGACCATATCTCTTTTGACCAAATTACTTCCCTTTACGGACTTAAGAAATAACAGATGATGGCTAGAATTCGTATGCGGGGCTATTGTTTGTATTTTCAATGTGTTTATATGTTCTTTTCTTCTATTGTTAGTTTGTGTTGTAGGGGATTGTCTAATGTGTATGTTGTATCTCTAGCATAATCTATATATTTACTTTTAGATGCATCTTTTTCGTATTTGTATACTTGGTGCTGAGAACTGTTTCTATAATCTCGATTAAACTGAAGATTTCAAAAAGTTCATGACCTTATGTGATTCGGGTCTTCCTTAAATGTTTTGTCATCTTAATGAAACGTAAGTGAAGACTATCTGATTATCTGATACAGTAGGAAATTAGGAATACTGTTTCTTACCGCTTAAGCGTAATGGAGTTTTAAGTAGTGGTCTTTGAATTCAGTTTGGATCAGATGAGACGCCGAGTAACTGGATGTTTGATACTCTGATAATGGCTATGAATAGAAATTCCAGAAATGCGCATATAATGTGCAGTAGTCCAGAATATTAACAGACAAAAAGACTGGTATCGAACATATGGAGCGGTCACGTGGTCTAGTGGCAACGCGCTGGACTACTAAGCCAGGGGTTGTTGGTTCGATTTCCGCTCAAACAGTTTTTCGGATAAGACATGAAACCGAGGTCCGCGTCTCCGTATAACTTTCAAGTGTTGGCGGGACATTAACCCAACTCAAACAAACAAGGTATCGAAAATATGAAATGATGACGACCCCTTCACTACATGGCATGGTTCTGATTCGTTTCACCTTGTCGTCTAATCCATACTGGGTTGCTCTTAAAGTTAAAGAGCGTCAGCTTGTTGGTCTTTCAATTTTTTTTATATTTGTCAAAACTATTTCGCCGATTTGGCAGGTGTATTGCAGACCAAGATTTCAACGGTTCTATTACTTTATTTTTTTCCACCAATTGACTTAATTCATAGTGACACTGACGAACCACTCGTAATGCTATCCCTTAAATCCTGAGCGCCAAAGAGGGAAGCCATTTCTACCTTCCGCACCACATCCACGAGGCTATGCTGGCCGATGGTTTGCATTTTCAAACAGCCTGTATCGGGATAAGACGCCGAGTAAAAACTCATTTGGATTAAAGCTGTTTGACACTCATTCAGCATTTCTATGAGAAATCAAACCATTTTGTAAATTAAACATGAAGCAGATGAGCGTCTGTGCATGCGCAAGTTTATATGGAATGCTAAGTGTTACCTAGAGCAGTCACTGATGAGACAAAATGCCCCCGATCCCACATTGATATAAAACAAAGCCTTTTTCACATTTACATGTCAGCATCAATACATATTGGATCAAATTACCATAACTCTGCAATTACAATTCCGATCCAGTTAAAAAAGTTCAACCTGCACAAGAACACATTCAATCTCTTCAATCTGAGAGAGGCAAAAAGTATGTATTGCACAAGAACATTTAAATACTATAATGTGAATAAAGGTTCATTGAAATATATTAAAATACATCAAAAACTGTATTAATAGTTCACGCAACAATATTATGCGGACCGACTAACTAATCGACCAACCGACCGGCCAACCGACAGGTAAGTTGAATCCAGTGTACCCGCAAAAAGAGTGCTTGGGGTATAATTTTAAAGGGACTTTTGGGGAGTACTATTTCTATGGGAGTACATATTCTACGTGAGTGGAGTCATACTATTATGGGTCATTTGCCAGGGGAGTACTTATTCGTTGACGAATACGTACCCCTTTAGCCGTAGAAAATGGTCTGGGGATTACAAATTCTACAGGAGTACAAATTCGTCACTTCACCGGCAAAATGGCCCAAGGTCTTGGCGGACAAAGTTTTTTTCCAGCTGCCGCTATACATGGCTGCTTAAACATAAGGTCAACACAAATGCTTAGTACTGAAAATGAAAAACCTTGCTAACCCAAATACTGAACTATTATTATTGGTCGTTGAGACAGATGGCAGATTAGTGCCGGGTCTGTGAGCATTCAGCATGACTTTCACCCAGCATCATAGAGACACCTGCCTGAATATAGTACTAAAAGTTCTGATTCCATGCTTATAAAACGTTTTAGTTGAGTCTGAGTTCGTTCTCAAGCTTTTGATTGGCCAGATTTGAGTTCTCAAGCTTTTGATTGGTTAGATTTGAGCCAAAGGCTCAAATCTGACCAATCAAAAACTTGAGAACGAACTCAGACTCAACTAAAAGTTTTATAAGCATGGACCCTGGCATATGGTGAGGTTTTGGCGTATGTAATGGTCAATATGGAATTGACACCAGCCAGTTACTGTATAATGGCGGGTAGGAATATGTAGCCTATATTGTTCTTGTACTTTACATCTAAGCTGATGTGTCTACAGAATAGTCTAAATTCGCGATGTCTAAGATGTGGTACATATAGGAGACTGTCTTAGTTCTTAACAAATGAAAATATGACACCATCACTGGCCTAGTTTCGGTGGCTAAGTTGTGTTGATAGTAAACGGCCGCAGTATAAAGCATCTAGAAATTAAGTGCCAACAAAACAGTCTTGGTAATTTACGGCTAGGTATTGCCTGCTAAGACGTTTCGCCTCATAATAAAAATTATGCAAATATGCATTGCCAGCTAAGAGGCAAATTTATGTGCTAAGATGTGGTTTCTACTAATACAGGAATGTCAAGAAATAAAAAAATGATAATTCTTGTCCCGAAACCTTTCCCTCGTATGTGCTGAAGATGTGTTGCCTGCTACCACGTGCCATCTGCTAATATGAGGTGTGCAGCTGATAATAATTATGTGGATCCTGCCAATATGTGGTGAAGATGTCGCGACTGCTGAGATGTGGTACCTGCCATTATGTGATAAAAATATGTTGCCTGCTAAGATGTGTTGCATGCTGAATTGTATTGCCAGCTAAGATTTGAAGCCTTCTTAGACATTGTGTCTACCATGACGTTGTGACTGCTAAAATTCGTTTTCTCCTGAGATGTTGCACCCGCTAAGATGTGGAGCTGCTAAGATCTGGAGCTTGCTAAGATGTGGTGTATGCTAAGATGTTTTTTTCGCTGTAAGGTGGTGCTGCTAAGACGTAGTAGACGTAGTTTCTGCTAAGATTTGGTGTACGCTAAAATGTGTTTTCTCCTGACATGTTGCACCTGCTAAGATGTGGAGCTTGCTAAGATGTGGTGCATGCTAAGATGTTTTTTGCTGTAAGGTGGTGTTGCTAAGGCGTAGTGTGTGTTAGGGTGTAGTGCCTGCCAATGCATGATTCCAGCTAATATGTGGTGAAGATTGTTTTGCTAAACTGTTTTACTGCTAAGATACGTTTCCTGCTAAATGTGGTGCCTACTAAGATGTTGTACATTCTAAGATGTGATAACTACCAAAAATTGGTGCCTTCTAAGACTTAGTTTCTGCTAAGATGTTGGTGTCTACCAGGATGTTGTACTTACTAAGGCGCGTTGTCCGCTAAGAGATGGTGCATACTAAAATAGTGTGCCTGCTTAGGTACGGTTACTCCTGAGATATGGTACTTGCTAAGATATGGTGTCTGCTAATGAATGGTTCTTGCTAAAGCATAGTGGCTGCTATTGTGTGGTGGCTGTTAAGATGTATTGCCTGCTGGTATGTGGTGAAATATTGTTTTCTTTCAAAGAAGTGTTTTCTGTTAATGTGTGGTGAAGATGCGATGCCTGCTAAGATTTGTTTGAAGCTACTATGTGTTGTATTCTAGGACATTATTATTACGTTGGAAAATCTACGGTATCGCTTCCACATTCTTTATTTCGTTATTACACTGTTTACTAAGTGTACATTATCTGTGATAACACCTTGTAAAAACTGTCAATGCGACGAACTGTTCATTAAAGTGCTTATTTAGAATCACATATCCCGTAAGCTTTACTGTATTTTTTTTATTTAGGTATACAAATATTCTCGAGAGGACCTGACAGAAGACAGATTAAACTTGCAGTTTTACAGCAATGAAATAAAGTATAAGCCCTGGGGTAAGTTTTCTGGTTCGTTTCAAATACAGTGAAAACATGATAGTTCGAACACTAAAACAAGTATGGAGACAGATGACAGCTTAATGCAGGGTGAAAATCACACAGAAAGGTCTTATAGAAGCCAACTCTTATACAGGTATCAATATTTCATTACTGAAACTTCGACGTCTCGTGTTTTCCCTGTATTGTATATCCATCCGTGCTAATTAATAAAGAAGGGTGACTGATTTATGTACGAAAAAGGGATGCAGAACATTCCCATTGAGATTTTTGCATTATCTTTCCCCTGTATTAAGCTACCATCTGTCTGTCTTAAAGACCGATATTTATACTGATTGGAGAACTCGGATCAACCTTAACCATTTCCTTGTTCTATGTTTGTTACAAAATTCAATACCTACTGAATTTTCATGGACAAAATAGTCAAAATGAAAAACGGAAGATGGAAAAGTGTAGCCATTTGATACAGTAAAGAATCATATCTTTCAAATTCCACTAGAAACCAGAGCAGACCCTGATCAGACGGTCATTATGGGTCTACTCTGTTTGCAAATGCGTTATTAAAACGTGTTTATATGAAGGAAATGGTTATGGTTGTTAAGCTAAATAGTTCAATTTGGCATCATTTTGATACCTTGAAATTAAACTATCAGTATTTGCCTGTTTGCTGTCGGAATATGTATATTGGTTCTGGTGCATGTTTTTACACGCTAGGTTGTAAGATTGAGGAGCTGTTGCAGTACAAAGGCGATCACAGCAAGCTGGAGAGCGACCACTCATACATCCAGTGGTAAGTTGTGTCGTGTCAGTGAACCTAAACATGGTCGAATAGTCGTCTGCAATAAGGTTTATTTCATAGGGTAGAAGTATGAATGAACATTTCATTGAAAGACTTGAACTTTACAGAGCATGGCCTGTTCTTCTGAAAACTTTTGAAGCAAAAATGCGCCTCCGCCCAGCCTGATCTGTGTCGAACTCAAATCTGTTCGTCTATGGCCTTTGTAAGTGATATTAGGAACATATGGGTTCAACCCTTTACTTCATGAATACTTGTTCAAGAAACAATGACAGCATGGGTATTGATTAACTTAATGTTCAGCTCACCAGAGCACAAAGTGCTCAGGGTAAGTTTTAGTGATCGCCTGGTGTCCGTTGGCGTGCGTCGGGCGATGTGCGTCGTCAGTCGTTAACCCTTTCCCTGTTCTATGTTTATTCCAAATTTCAATACCTACTGACTATTCATGGACAAAGTAATTATAATGAAATATGGAAGGTTGGACATTGTAGATATTTTAGAAAGCAAAGTGTCTCCCACACGCACGAGGTTGCCTCCTCTCCACCCAGGGGTTAAACTGGGTATCTGTGAGGGTCTCTTGCCGGTACTGCGGCTTCATCATTGCACCATATGTTAGCAGTGCTCAATATTGTAGGCAAATGGCTCAATGTCCAGGGGAGTAAATGTACAGTCGGCTGAGTGGTCATTCGGACTGAAAATAGTATATAACTCGGTACTTTACTTTTTCCTTTTAATGAAAGTAGCATAAGACGTTTGCGAATGTGTTGCTTTCAGGTCAGATTACAAGTGAATCCAAGGGATATAACATCGCCGACATATTGAGAAGTATTTACAAGAAACTGGCCAAGATAAGACACAGAGCATTCAGTAAAATGAGTATTTGCTGTGCTATATACACAGAACACTGTACACGTCCTTGACATCTTCAAAGTAAGAAACCATTGACCTTACACCGCTGTGAAAAAAGATATATGATCTGAGTTACTTGGCGTCTCATCTGATCTGAGTTACTTGGCGTCTCATCTGATCTGAGTTACTTGATGTCTCATCTGATCTGAGTTACTTGGCGTCTCATCCGACCTGAGTTACTTGGCGTCTCATCTGATCTGAGTTACTTGGCGTACCATCTGATCTGAGTTACTTGGCGTACCATCTGATCTGAGTTACTTGGTGTCTCATCTGATCTGACTTACTTGGCGTCTCATCTGATCTGAGTTACTCGGCGTCTCATACCACCTGAGTTACTCGGTGTCTCATCCCATCTGAGTTACTCAGTGTCTCTTCTGTCTCATCTGATCTGAGTTACTTGGCGACTCATCTGATCTGAGTTACTTTGCGTCTGATCTGGATCCAAACTGTTTGCAAACGCCAGTCAAGTGGTGCTTAGCGGGATAAGGGTTTATCTTTCCATATTATTGAACCAGGTAGCTAGTTAAAACTTTAGTGGATGACTACAGTCGAGACAATAGCCGTATTCGACTGGCCCTTTATCAATAAGCAACGAAAACAATTCCCAGTCGAATACAATACACGTTGAGCAACGAAAAATAAATCATGCAACGCGGATTGAAGATCGTTGAGATTGAGTAACGCAAGGTAAAGTTGATCCATAAACTATAATTTGATTGGTTGAATTCAATAGATGGGAGAAGTTCATATGACGGAATAGCAAGATAAAGCCCAGTCGAATACCGGTAGTGCTGAAGTTTATTGTACACTCACACAGTATATTGGTTGTTTGTATTTGGGATCTAAGCCGCTTAAACTACCGGTATTCGACTGGGCTTTATCTTGCTATTCCGTCATATGAACTTCTCCCACCTACTGAATTCAAAAAATCAAATTATAGTTCATGGATTAACTTTACATTGCTTTACTCGACACTCTCAACGGTCTTCAACCCGCGTTGAATGATGTGTTTTTTTCGTTACTCAATGCGTATTGTATTCGACTGGGAATTATTTTCGTTGCTGATTGATACAGGGCCAGTCGAATACGTCTAATATTTCAGTAGCGAGGAGTTTTTTCGGTGCACGGAACAAAATGCACTGTTCCGTATCACCCGAGTAGAACCGCCGACCTACCACCAGCCATCTGGAAGACTTTCGCACATAAAAATCCAAATGCAAAGACCGGTATTTGAACCATAACGGTGAGGGGCTAAGTGACTGTAGGTCGAAGACCATAACCACTCAGCTACGGAGACCTCTCATACAGTACAATCTGTTTTAAAACTTTGTGGCAGCTTAATGCAGTGCTAAAAATCGTACAGAAGCTTCTACTGGAGCTTTCTGCATTATTTTGGACGTGCATTAACCCTTCGCTTGCTGTTCACGTCAATATACCTACCTGTAAATAGTGAAGACCCAGATGAGACAGCTCCTGCAGGAGCTGTCTCATCAGGGTCTGCACTATTTACAAGTTGATTATGCAATCAGTGCACTCCGCAGCAGTGATTGCACAGCGAAATACTTGTACACAGTGAAGATATATGTAATTATACAACAGGGCATGGGTAAAGAAGGAGAAATGTATTTTAAAATTCAGCAAGCGAAGGATTAAGCTACCACCTGCATTAAAGACTCAACATTAGCCCACTTTAGACACGTTAACTGCACTTTTCATTTGGTCTAATGCCAATAACCTATGATTGTCCTATGGGATCATTTCTGTCACAGGTTATTTCCTACACAAGATGCCAGCAGGACAAATTCCTATTCACAGCCTATGCAGCCTGAAGAAGCTGAGGTAAGTATGGGCCAAATATTTAACCCTTTCTTTGTTAAATATTCATGTAAGAAATAAAAACATCGTGGGCATTAATTAAATTGTTTATTATAATGGCATACATAATGGCCAAGGAAGAAACTGTAAAATGATATTTACATTACTTTTTAAGCGAACAGTGTAGAAGCTTGTCAGATGACTCTTATATGAGCCGTCTTCTCTGTGTCTACTCTGTTTGCAAATACGTGAAAAGGTGTTTATATGAAGGAAAGGGTAAACGATTGCGCATTGTTAATTAATAACATGACTATGTACAAGCCGAATTTTTACAATGGTACGTGAATACAATATTTGGACTTTGACATAAACTGTAGAATCAGTTATAATGATGTAATTCCATTAATTAGTAAACATAGCACATCCTGATCAGACGGCTGGTCTGTGGTGGTCTGGTGGTAACGCGCTTGACTACCAGTCCGGAGGTCCAGGGTTCAAATCCCGGTCCCTCCTGGAAATTCCAGAGACGCTTTTCAGTGTCTCCCACCCGCACCTCCTCTCCACCCAGGGGTTAAAATGGGTACCTGTGAGGGTCACTAGTCGGTTCCTGCGGCTGCATGATTGCGCCATATGTTAGCAGTGCTCAATATTGTAGGCGAATGACTCAATGACAAGGGGAGTAAATGTACAGTCGGCTGAACGGTCATTCGGACTGAATGTAGACTATTACTAGGTACTTTACTTTACGGCTACTACGTACAGGAACAGGAACTGATCTGGGTCTACTTCGTTTACAAAGTCGTGTCAGGGCGGTTCTATTAGGTAAATGGTTTAAACGTATACGGCTGAAATGTCATCCTATATTTGAATTATGCCATCCTGTGTATAGTAACCATAGTACATTGTGGATAGTTACGCGTCTTTGATAGTCTATGTTGATATTGGGACGACCGTTATTTCGCCAAGGCAGATCGATGCGTGTATCGGGACAAATAGGAAGTGAAACCGATTGCGCCTGAATTATACGTGATGTATTCATAGGATATCTTGACTCTTAGCCCGCTATCCGCAACATGTCTCGCATCTGCAAACAGTTTGGATCCAGATGAGACGTCGAGTAACTCTGCTTCTCATCCGGATCTAAGCTGTTTGATACTTAGTCCTTAGTTTCTTAACTCCGAGGTAGCCAAAAATTGCATTTGAGTAGACATTAATTTTTCAGCTGGGTAAAATATTACTGTAACATGATATCTGCATTAACCCTTTCGCTGCCAATGCCGGATCTGTGATTACCTATGCAAACAGTTTTGATCCAGATGAGACGCCGAGTAACTCGGCGTCTCATCAGGATCCAAACTGTTTGTTACTGTTACTATGTTTTTGAAACAAAAATGTAGAAAATATAAAAGAAAATGAAAATTTGTAGCAGACGACAAAATTAGCAGACGACAGAGTTTGGCAGCGAAAGGGTTAAACTCCTATCATTTGCTAATGAGTATCAGGTTCCAGTCTGCTTGACACTCGGTCAATAGTTGCTCCAAAGCTTCATCGAGTCCGAAGAAGTCCAAATTGCACCAAATCCAAATGTGTGCTGATAGTTCCACAGTAGGGTAAGGAGAAAAACACGGAAGGTTTCGGGTGACAATTCAATCATCATTGTCAACCTTTCGCCAGTCCACGGTCAATGTTCTAAACCAAACAAGGACAAAGTCCAATAAATCAATGCAACAACAAACCCTTTGGCCAGTGTAAGTTACCTACAAAGAACAGATTATGTCGTTTACGGTATAGCGGCCTATTAGCATTCAAGATTGTGACAAAGAAATACAACCCGCTGTGTATATATTAAGAGTCCATTGCCCTCGCTGCATAATGTTTATACGATGTACGGTCAGCGACCAGCGATTTTAAATCTTCCACTGATTTGATCTCTATTTTGATACTTTGAACGGATTATGTAAGGGTCTTTATTTAAACCTGTCCCCCATATAAACGCTTTTTCCGAACCTTTCCAAATAAGGTCGATCAGGACCAGACGAACCCTATAGGAGCCGCCTGATCAGGGTCTGCTTTGTTTGCTAATTAAATTATTATAATAGACCTGAATTGTATTTCCTTCCAATACCTAAAAGTCTTGTGTGTACATATGCCTTTATATACATTCAGCTTATAAATATTCATGATGTCATTATTTCTTGCATGAATTTTCAACAGGGAAGTAGGTAAGGTTGTCATTTCGTAATGGGTCTTGCTCAACGAGTTCATTTACCTTATTGTTGTCACTAGAGAGCGACAATATACAAATACTTACACAGCTGTGAAAAAATAATCTTTCCGAATTTGTATCTGTTCAATTTTGACTACATACCATTCAATTTAACTTTTGGGAAACCATTGACCGAGTGTCAAACATCTTTGATCCTGGTGAGACACCGAGTTACTCGGCGTCTAATCTGGATCCAAGCTGTTTGCAAAGGTATGTAAGGTAGCGGATAGCTGCATAAGGGTAAGTGTTGTTGTTTTTTGATCGATCTGTCGAGGCCATTGAAAGAAAATGAATATTTATTGTTTTATTATGGTACCTGTATATATATATACTATTTTCAATTTTTCATATTGGTAGAAATTGTAAAGAGGACTATTATAATCCCCTAAGCAAACAAAGCAGATGGCTCCTACAGCAGCCGCTTCAACCTGAGACATGTATGCACTATGTACTTTCATTTGCAAACAGTGTATACCCAGATCAGATTAGGGTCTAGTTAAGGTCTGTTTTCCACTCTGAAAGTGAAAGGTTGAAAGTGCTTCATATAATGACGTGTGATCACAGAAAACATTATTAACTGTGGCACGAAGTATAGAATGATTTCTATTTCATTCTGGAAGCAAGCAGAACTGGCCCTGATCAGTCGTTATTGTCAGGAGTTATCTGATCATGGGCAGTAATGGAAAATACAATAACCGAGAGACAATCAGACAGACAGACAGACGGATAAATGGACGGGCGGGTGGTTGGAAAGATAAATAACATGCTATATGTTCCTTCAGACGTACTTATAATAAAAGTCTTTGAAAACATGAATGTACTATTTTGTGTATTATTTACATATTGCATGTGGCGTCCGTTTGATCGTGGTCCGCACTATTTGCCTACATTTGCCTAAGGGTAATTATGAGCCTTCTGTCTTTTTTCGTTTTGCATTTAGAAACCACCTGCTTGTAAAGATCCTCACGTTTAGTCAATAAGTGACAGCTTTAGAGAGGTTATGCTATACTCTATCAAATCATGCATGATGGGCTTAGTCCTTTATTCTTTTATCTGTATGCAGGCAATCCGAGAAGACCCTGTGCTTCAGCGTCGCTTCCTGCAAGCTTACGAGATGATGTTAGATTTCTACGGTATGAAATTAGCATCGGAGGAAACTGGCGAGATAAAACGCGGTAAAAACTGCAAACAAAGACTGGCGCACCTGAATAGGTAGACTGTTGCATTTACTTATTTAATGACATAAACCAGTCAGAGCAAGTCAGAAATTGTTATACAAATCAATGTCATAGACCAGTCAGAACAAGTCAGAAATGGTTATACAAATTAATGTCATAAACCAGTCGGAGCAAGTCAGAAATGGTTATACAAATTAATGTCATAAACCAGTCGGAGCAAGTCAGAAATAGTTATACAAATTAATGTCATAAACCAGCCAGAGCAAGTCAGAAATGGTTATACAAATCAATGACATAAACCAGCCAGAGCAAGTCAGAAATGGTTATACAAATTAATGTCATAGACCAGTTAGAACAAGTCAGAAATGGTTATACAAATTAATGTCATAAAGCAGTCAGAAAAAGTCAGAAATTGCAATACAAATTCATGATAATAACCATTCCTGTTTTGAAACAAATCCATTTTTCATGTTGAGTTGGAGGGGGAGGACACAGCAAACAAAATGTTTACAGTTTTAAGCCACTGACATCGTTGGGTTCAGCAAACAGTGCAGATCGTGATCAGAGCTCATCTTTTCTCCTGTTTAAGGGACACTGGCCACTAATGGGTTAATGACATAACCAGAACAGATAAAAATGTTACATACAATCTGTCTGAGGTGCTAAAGAATGACATGTCAGTTGCTTTTATACACTGTTTAGTTAATATATGTTTTAACAATTCCAAAATCGAGCACTTCAGATATGAGGGATCCATTGTCATAATATTATAGAGGTATTGCTCTTGCCAATACTATGTATAAACTATACAGCTTTATTATAAACGAAATAATAACTGAATGAATTAAGTCTAATGATAGGATTATCGATGAACAAAACGGCTTCAGAAAAAAGGCATAGTACCATCGATTATTTAGCTTCTCTAACAGCTTTAATTGAAACGGGAAGAAACTAAAACAATCTATTTTTTTGTGTATTTATAGATTTCAAGAAGTATAATTATGACTCAACCAATAGAAATTTGTTATGGAACAAATTGGAATACGCGGGCATAAATGGACCTATTTAACATGCTATCAAATCTCGTATCAGTATTATTCTGCAGCTTTATGTGTACGTATTAACGATAACCATATCGACTGGTTTGACTTCACAGCTGATTTACGCCAGGACTGTAACTTATCGTTAGTTCTGTTTAATATTTTTTCAGCGGCTAGCTGTCTATTTTCACTTTTGTTCTAGTTTTCCACCAATGAGAAACTATGTTACATTGTAATTTGCATATGACCTAGGAGTATTTACAGTAAACTGTATTTTCATTAGTGAAATACCTTGACTGGCATACAACCTTTTTATATGCCTCTACACATTGCCAAACTAGGTAAAATTCTGATATACAGTCTGCTAACGTGTCGAATTTCCTGGGGTAATTATTACGATATTGCAGTTATTTCAAACACCATGTTTTATGATAATTAGCTGCTTCGGCCTCGCAAATTGAATTCAATGCAATAATTAACATAATCACAACACATGTAAGGCACCTTGTTACACATACATGTACTATAAACTTCTTAGAGTTCAGTCAAAAGACCATATAGTTCAGAAAATCATTATTTACGCAGATATTTAGCATGGGACCGAAGACTGTCGACTGTCGAAAGTTCTGTTCTTAAAATAGATTTTAAGACCTGGAAATTCCCATAAAATCAAAGTACTGATGTACTGATATTTATCACCTCATGGTAATGGTTGCTGAGCAATATTACCAGTTTGTCGAAACTTCTATTAAACTTTCAAACTTTTACTATCATTTTGCTATCAATTAATATAACATTTGATCATAAAATCCACTTTGACGAACAGGTAGTTTGCCGAAACCACCATAATTCACAGGCAGTGCTATAGGAAATAAAGAAGAAGGGTTGTTTAGTATATTAGAGTAGTGGTATTAATAGTATTAATTACTGTCCCCGACCAAAGCACCGAGGCTCTGGTTGTTGGCTCTCTTTGATATAAAGCTACTTACTGAAGGCTACTGCTACGGCTCTATCACATGGGGTCTGGGCTCATAGAGTAGGTTATATTGTTTTAAAACTACATGTAGATTCATGCAGTTAATGGTGTCATTAATGATGATGCACACACGTCGATTAAAGTGTTGATCTAGGTTAAATAAATACCGTTCTTTAAAGAATTACAGACTCTGCACAAACAAAAACTTTATGCTTTAAAGTGTTTCACGAAGTAAATACATATCTGTATTTACTTCGTGAGTGTATTCAATTTCTTATCTTCATATCGATACAAATATAAGCGCTTTCATGCACATTTTATAATAAATGCTAAATATTTTATAATAAATGCTTTATATTTATAATAATTTATAACATTTTATAATAAATGCTTTATACTAAAGAACTAACTTCAGATAGTTTTAAAACATTACTTTGACATCGTACATTTTAAAAGTGATTTCTTATAAAAGCAACTTGAAATATTTCAATAAATATTTCTTCTACTCCAAGTCATTTTCATTGCATGCTTCTCTGCTAGCATAATAACAAGCAATCCTTCATAGATCTAGTTCCCTGTACTGGTAGAATCTCCAAACATTGAAATAAATATTGCAGAGATTGTTTTGTACATTGTGTCAATATTTGAGAGCCGCTGAATATCTTTTTAAAAGATATTTCTTGTTATAAATGACTTGGCTTTGGAAATCAAAGCAACTGGGGAAAGGTGTAAAACTTGATGACGACTTAATTGGAATTGTGTTGTATGCTGACTACCGGTATAATGTTTTGATAGCCATTAGTGAACAAGAGTTACAAGATATACTTCACACTTTAAATGACTGGTGTCTGCTTAACAATTTGTCTGTTAATTCTAGTAAAACTAATGTAGTTTATTTTAGGGCACAGTCATTTGTCCGAACTTCTTTTAAATTTAAGTGCGGTCTTGAAGATTTAATTACGGTAGATACATACCGGTATTTGGGTTTAATGTTATTGACTGCAGCTTAACTGCTAAAATGGTAGCACAAAGTGCTAGTAGAGCACTTGGTCTTTTGATTGCAAAATGCAAAAGCATTGGCGAAATACCATATGAGGTATATTCAAAATTGTACGACAGTATGGCGTGGCCAGTTATATTGTACCACGCGGCGGTGTGGCGTGATAAAAATTATGCATGCATTAAGTCCAAAATTTTGCCTTGAGATTCTTTCACCCACCGCGGTCGTTTCGGGAGATATGGGCTAGCTGCAACCTCTGTCACGTCAATGGAAGTATATATGTACATGTATACAATGGCATAGACTTAGTAGAATGAGTTATGAAAGGACAGACTGT
The DNA here is from genome assembly GCA_963576725.1 of Azorinus chamasolen. NCBI lineage: Eukaryota > Metazoa > Mollusca > Bivalvia > Cardiida > Solecurtidae > Azorinus > Azorinus chamasolen. The sequence goes on along the minus strand of OY755246.1, from coordinate 26,759,794 downwards.
AAGATCTTTAATTGATATCTCCGTAGAAGTTCCGCGTCTTGTAAAAACTGGTGTTATGCTGTTAAGCATATGTTTTGTTCTCTAGACTTCACATTGTTATATATTAATGGGCATACATTATCCGATATTTGACTGATCAGGTTGTTAGTAAATTAACTATACGTCATATGTATGAATGGCAAATGTCTGTTGATAAAGTAGAAGGTAGGTACAAGTGGAAATGGTTACAATAAGTTGAGATTGTATAGATTGTTAAACCCTTTCCCTCATTGGCTATGTTTAGATACAACCTCTTTGAATAAATCTACCGAAAAACCGAAAAGGAGCATTAACTAGAGAAAATGATTTTTTTTAGACTTTTGTAGTTTGAAACCATTGTGATAAATAGAGCATTTGCTCCTATAGGAGCAAATGCTCTATTTATCACAACGGTTTCACAAAGTGACTTTAACAGGGTCGTCAAAAGTCGTCAATATCAGGGAATGGGTTAAACGTTTCTAACGACTGTTAGTAGAATAGCCGTGATACGTCATCTTTTAACTCTGTATATAGCAATGTTGATTGTGACAAATTCCTGTGATAGTCTCTTATAATTATGTCTCCCCCATATTTATATGGAGGAGACATTGTTTTCGTGAGAGATGTCCGTCTGTCTGTCCGTCCGTCACACTTTCTTGTCCGGACGATAACTTGCCTGATGCCAGTTGGTTTAAACTTAATATATGGAGAGAGCATTATGAGAGGAAGTGTCATGCATAAGGTCCATAACTCTGGCCTAAATAATATTGGAGTTATTGCCCCTTGTAGATTTGGTTCACACTCTCTTGTCCGGACGATAACTCCAATATGCCTGATGGCATTTGGTTGAAACTTCATACATGGAAAGAGCATAATGAGAGGAAGTAGTGTCATGCACAACGTCCATAACGCTGACTTCAATGATATTGGAGCTATTGTCCCATGTATATTTTTTCACACTTTCTTGTCCGGACGATAACTCCTATAAGGCCCATGCCCCTTATTGACCTTTATTATGGGACTTTGAATTTTTTACATGGAAATTTTGTCCACGCGGATTCTCAAAAATTTGTAGTTGAATTTTTCAGAAACTTTATGGGATCAGTCAGCACAATGTCTAGCTATGCATATCTTATTTCTATATCGGTTCAGTAATTTTCTGCAGAGTTATGGAACTTTGAAATTTGTCCGCGCGGTTTCTCCTAAACGTTTGGTCAGAAATTCATGAAATTTCATAGGATTGATTAGCATCATGCTTAATTGTGCATAATTTTTCCCTGATACGGTTTGATGATTTTCTGCGGAGTTATGCGACTATAACAAATTTACATGGATTTTTTTCTCACATAATTTCCCTTATCTCCGGGTAAGCACAACAGGTTACGATTCTCTTACCAGTAACACGTGTAAGAACACTTTAGAATATGTATGACGTAATACGTCATATACGAGTATGACGTGAAACTGGGGGAAAACCGATGTTTGCATGTCATTAAAAGGGCAAAAATAGATCTAGGTCTACACTGTTTTGCAATAGATCCTCTATACATGTCCGCGCGGTTTCTCCAAAAGCTTTGGTAGGAGTTCATGAAACTGCATAGGATTGATCAGCACCACATGGAGTTGTGCATATCTTATATCTTTCAATGATTTTCTTCAAAGGATTGATTACCACCATGCCTAGTTCTGTATATCTTATTCCTGTTCCGGTTCGATAATTTTCTGCAGGATATTGGGACTTGAAAGTTTTACATGGAAAAATGTGCCTTCGTGGTGGGTGTGGAGACGGGGGAGACATCAGTTTTTGTATCAAAAACATTTCTAGTTCATATTTGAATGGCATTGTACATTATTATAGATTAGTGATGCGTATTGTTTTAGCTCACCAGAGCACAAAGTACTCAGGGTGAGCTTTTGTGATCGCCTGATGTCCGTCGTCCGTCGGCGTGCGTCGTGCGTCGTCGGGTGTCAACAATTTGAACCTTTAAAAATCTTCTCCTCTGAATCTACAGGGTTCTCAGCTTTCATCTTTGGTACATAGCATCATCTGTAGGTCCTCTACACAAGTTATATAAATTAAGCCCCTGGGGTCAAAATTGGCCCAGCCCCAGGGGTGCCTTGTTTTCAATAGAAACATATAGTAAAACTTTGAAAATCTTCTCCTCTGAAACTGGAAGGTTCTCAGCTTTCATATTTGGCACATAGCATCATGTTCAGGTCCTCTACAAAAGTTATATAAATTATGGCCCTGGGGTCAAAATTGGCCCCGCCCCAGGGGTGGGCTGTTTTCAATGGAAACAAATAGTGAAATCTTTGAAAATCTTCTTCTCTGAAACTGGAAGGCTCTCAGCTTTCATATTTGGCACAGAGTATCATGTCCAGGTCCTCTACAAAAGTTATATAATTTATGGCCCCGGGGTCAAAATTGGCCCCGCCCCAGGGGTGGGCAGTTTTCAATAGAAATAAATAGTGAAATCTTTGAAAATCTTCTTCTCTGAAACTGGAAGGCTCTCAGCTTTCACATTTGGCACAGAGCATCATGTTCAGGTCCTCTACAAAAGTTATATAAATTATGGCCCTGGGGTCAAAATTGGCCCCGCCCCAGGGGTGGGCAGTTTTCAATAGACACAAATAGTGAAAACTTTGAAAACCTTGACCTCTAAAAACCTGAAGGTTTCTCAGCTTTCATATTTGGCACATTAGCATCATGTTCAGGTCCTCTACAAAAGTTATATAAATTATGGCCCCTGGGGTCAAAATTGTCCCCGCCCAAGGGTTGGGCAGGTTTCAATAGAAACAAATAATGAAATCTTTGAAAATCTCCTCGTCTGAAACTGGAAGTCTCTCAGCTTTCATATTTGGCACAGAGCATCATGTTCAGGTCCTCTACAAGAGTTATATAAATTATGGCCCCGGGGTCAAAATTGGCCCCACCCCAGGGGTGGGCAGTTTTCAATAGAAACAAATAGGGAAATCTTTGAAAATCTTCTTCTCTGAAACTGGAAGGCTCTCAGCTTTCATTTATGACACATAGCATCATGTTCAGGTCCTCTACAAAAGTTATATAAATTATGGCCCCGGGGTCAAAATTGGCCCCGCCCCCAGGGGTGGGCAGTTTCAAATAGAAACAAATAGTGAAATCTTTGAAAATCTTCCTCTCTGAAACTGGAAGGTACTCAGCTTTCATATTTGGCACAGAGCATCATGTTCAGGTCTTCTACAAAAGTTATATAAGTTATGGCCCGGGGGTCAAAATTAGCCCCGCCCCAGGGGAGGCTAGTTTTATAGAAACGTATATTGTAAACTTTGAAACTTCTCCTCTGATTGTCTGGTGAGCGCTTCAGGGCCATTCTGGCCCTCTTGTTAATGTTTACATACCGCTTTACTATGATGAGAATCTAATAAAGATTAATGTTATCAGTAGATCTTGAACACAAAATTCGAATCAGTAACTATGTCTTTAACAACTTATAAAATCAAACATGGCGAAATTGATTAATATGTTCTAGTTTTGTTTCACGTGTGAATTACTTTAACCATTTCAACATGATCAGGGTCTGCACTCCTTATCACTTTAAGTCCTGTAGCACGTTTAAACCTTTCATACTGAGTGGACTCTACTGTTAAACACTGATGGGCTATCCCACTCTGATACTTCAGGGTTGAAATGGTTACTAATGCTCACATCAGACCGTAACTCGTTTTATATTTGTACAGTAAAACCTCTCTATAACGGCCAATAAGTTACATCAGGTATTTTGTGTTAAAGGCAGGTGGTTGCTTAAAGCAAGGTGAAAGTAAAACTATAGGAGCGTTCTGTTTTACTTTCACCTTGCTTTAAGCAACCACCTGCCTCAAATACAAACTAATTAACACAATTTAGTGCCCGTTATAGTCTATAGAGAGGCTTTACTGTACTGTACGTTTAGCCCTTTGAATGCTGACACGCATGCACTGGCACCTTCGTTTCGTCTTGTTTATGTTCAGGTCAGGCCACAACCACCATAGGATTTCGCGGATCCTGACAGCTCTTGGTATTTTTGGTTACGGACATTTCCAGAAACCGTGTCTAATGTTTATCATGAAGGAGATGTTTGAGGGAGGGGCTTTGTCTAATATCCCAGATGGTGTCCTGTATCACTGGATTGACACGGTGTACGACTACAAAGAGAAGACAGAACTTATGGAGGAATATACCCGTCTGTTAGCAGTAGCACGTGATGCCTCGTAGCCTTCGCCGCAGGCATGCGAAGTAATTGTCTACCTATATAGTCTGAACCCTCTCCCTGACAGAGGTACATTCTCGTGCCTTTACAAACAGAGTAGATCCACATATCAGACGGTTCCTGTATGAGCCGTCTGATCAGGATCGACTCTGTTTGCTAATTGAATTATTTAAATCTGATTTTACAGTTTCTACTTTGGCAAACTTTGCATGTGTTTATATGGGATAAATTAACAATCAACTTGTAAATAGTGCAGACCCTGATGAGACAGCTCCTGCAGGAGCTGTCTCATCTGGGTCTTCACTATTTACAGGTAGACACGTTTTTTATTTTTATTTTTTTCATGTGTTTATATGGCATTTTTAAAAATAATCCAATCAACGTACATGAAGTATTCATTCCTTCCGTGAATATTCATGGAGTGAAGGGTTAACGTTATCCCCTTTTCTTGACAAGCAACCAGAGCATCAGACAAATTGGATTCGAAACTGGTTTCCAACTATTTACAATAGTATTTACTAATTTATCCAGAACGTGTCTCTGTTCATAGAACAGCTGAAGTTGAGATCTTCGTGATTCATATGCATCCCTGTACCTCACACAGACACCTTTTCACGTGTTTGCAAGCAGGGAAGATCTAGATCAGAACGTCCTAGTAACAGCTGCCTGATCAGGGTCTGCTATGCTTACTTACGACATAACATAGATATCATTCTACAGTTTCTGCTATACTATTATTTTCATACACTTTCATAAAACGTCATCTACTTGTATTTAGACATATTCATGAAGTCATTATTTTTTCATAAATATTTATGACGGAAATGTCCAAAGCATGAGGTCAGGGATGGTGTTTGGCTGTAGGGAAATGTCCAAAGCTTGTGGTCAGGAATGGTGTGTGGCTGTAGGGAAATGTTCAAAAGTCACTAGCCGGTTTCCAGAATGATTTTGCAAGAATAATCTTGAGGTGATCCTCAACACAAAGTGTTCAAACTACTTTTTCAACAAAATGTGTGTTTTTTCTAGAACCACAGAGCTACACACGAGATGACCCTCTATTAAGTTTTTCAAACCGTTGCGATTCGTTAAAATCACAGCTACAATGGTAGAAACGTTCAAAAATCACCTCTTCTGAAATAAGTCATCAAATTGCAATGTAAATTTACAAGAATGTGCATTAGGTAGCATACTTTTTCAAGTCGCTATTATTTCTCCACAGACATGGCCGCTAGAAGCGGGGCTGCTTTTCCTTAACGCTTTATCCCGTGAATGTTGAAGTAAATACAATGTGGTATTAATTAATCAGATGAAATGTTACATTGGCATATGGACAAAGGCGGGTTTCGCCCTGGCATCAGCGGTAGACTCAGATATATTTTATATGAGAAGCAAACAGAGCAGATCCTGATCAGTATGGTTGTACAATAGCCGCCTGGTCTCGGTCTATTCAGTTTGGAAATGTGTGAAAAAGCATTTCTGTCATTAAAGGGTTAAATAGCTACAGTGAAATTTGCAGAAATCTTCTCTGAAATCTCCGACCAGATTTTAATATATACCTGAAGTCAACACTGTTTTATCGTGCGTATGCTAATTTTGAAAACAAACATGGTCGCAAGGGACAATTTCCCTTAATCTCCTGAATGATATTAAAACTGTTACCCCTTTTCTGAATATCAATTAAACAGAGAGTTTTATCACAATTTGTCATTAAAGAACATTATTTATATGACAAACTGCAGACTCTGATTTAAGGGTTCCTGATGGAATCCTTTAGTCGTGGGCTACACCAAGGTCATATATACACAGAAAGATGTCAAAAATGATCTCGTATATATATCGGTGTACTTAATTGTCCTTTATAAGTGTCATATCAATTAACCCTTTGCTCCATAGAGAGGCATTTTGGCAACTATGCAAACAGAGTAGACTCAAGTTAGACGGCTTTAAAGATCTGCTCTGTTTGCACTTAAAAACATATTTATTACTACTGTCTTTACAATGGTTAAAAGGTTGAACTGTCTTTGCAATGGTTAAAAAGTTAAACTGTATTTGCAATGGTTAAACTGTCTTTGCATTGGTGAAAATGGTTAAACTGTCTTTGCAATGGTTAAAATGGTTAAAACTATTTGCAATGGTTAAACTGTCTTTTCTTTGGTGAAAATGGTAAACTGTATTTGCAATGGTTAAAATGGTTAAACTGTATTTGCAAATGATTGAGATTGTTACATTCGTTCATGATGAAGCAATATTCATACATTTTTCTGACATGAATATAATTTATAGAGTAAAGGGTTAAAATGTGTAGTGTTGGTATATTTTAAGACTATGGTATACTAGTTTGTTTTATTATATGTGATGTGAAGGTGTCTAAGACTATACAATATTGAAGTCTGAGACTGTCTCATACAACATTATGCCAACGTTGATGTGTCCGAGACTATCTGCAGGTAGGTCTAAGACACCAGTAGATATGTTGGAGTGTCTTAGACAACGTTATGTTGATGTGTTTTCAAACAACATAAGTTGATTGTATTCTTCTAGTGCCTTCTAGTACACCCTTGTCTGTGCGTCTTAGTATAGAATTGATGTGTCGAGACAACATCATGTTGATTTGATTGAGACTACATTTTGTTGAATTACATTCTGGTACACCATGTTGTTTGTCTTAGACACCATAGTACTGATTGTTGAAGTGCCTTATAGTAAGTTATGTTTGTGTCCTAGGCACCACTTTGTTAATGTGTCGGTGCTCCATCATGTTCAAATTTCTTATCATGTTGAAGTGCCTTCGAATATGTCATATGTACACGTATGTCCTCATCACAGTGTCAATGCGTTGATGCATCATGTTGAAGTATCTTAGACTATATTGTGTTGAAGTGGCTTCTTATTTATGTGTGTGCCCTCATCACAATGCCAATGCGTTGATACATCATGTTGAAGTATCTTAGACTATATTGTGTTGAAGTGGCTTCTTATTTATGTGTGTGCCCTCATCACAGTGTCAATGCGTTGATACATCATGTTGAAGTATCTTAGACTATATTGTGTTGAAGTGGCTTCTTATTTATGTGTGTGCCTTCATCACAACGGCAATGCGTTGATGCATCATGTTGAAGTATCTTAGACTATATTGTGTTGAAGTGGCTTCTTATTTATGTGTGTGCCCTCATCACAGTGTCAATGCGTTGATACATCATGTTGAAGTATCTTAGACTATATTGTGTTGAAGTGGCTTCTTATTTATGTGTGTGCCCTCATCACAATGCCAATGCGTTGATACATCATGTTGAAGTATCTTAGACTATATTGTGTTGAAGTGGCTTCTTATTTATGTGTGTGCCCTCATCACAACGGCAATGCGTTGATACATCATGTTTCTTAGACTACACTGTCGAAGTGTCTTCTAGTAGAGTAGGCGTGTGTGTTCTAGACACCACAGTGTCGATGTATCAAGTGCCTTCTAGTAGAGTAGGTTTGTGTGTCCTAGACACCACATTGTCGATGTATCAAGTGCCTTCTACTACATGTTTATTTCTCCTGGGCATACAATTTGTGAATATGTTTCTTCAATTCACTATATTGAAGTATCACAGACTGATTGATGTTGTTGATCTTTTTGGTGATAATGTTTATTTGTTGTGAATAATTTGAGCTTTTATTTTATATAATTATTCATATTGTTGTGTATATTCTAAATCAAGGCTATATTCTATTCAAAGGGTTATATTACAGACATATTGCGTTGGTTCTGTACTGTTCAATGATAATCTTTGAAGGTCAACATCACATATCAAGGGCTCACCTCAAAATCACCTCAAAATCAGTGTATAACATTTATTTCGTTGATTTCTTTCTAAACTTCACGGTTATAGAGTTACAGTTTGGATACTTGCGATGCGCTGATTAACCCAATGTATTATCTGGATATAAACGGTTTAAGGGGGGACGAATAGTCGCATTCGGTCTAGTAACTGTAGTAGTATAATATTGGTGTGTGTATGGTCTTGTGTTTTTTAGGAGTAAAATGATTGATATCTTAGATTTCGTGGTAACCAATTCTCTCACTATCAATGACTAGTTTGAGCTCTAATTACCCTACGTTTTCGGACACCCAGTCACTGCTCGCTATGGGTTTGTAAAGCTGAATAATTGATATTGATAACTTCTGGTTAGACTGATATACAATGTAATAGCAAAAAGTGCGTACCCTGATCAAACTGCTCCCTTTTTTATCAGGGTCTGCGGTATTTGCATTAGATAGTCTATCCGAATACCTACGGTAATTAGGGTGTGCATTTAAGAGTAAAAGGTTGTTTTTTAGCAGAAAAAGCATTTAACAGTGGTTGTAAATGTTGAACTACATTGAACATTCTCGAAATGTTCACATTGTGATACGATAAAGTGTGAGAGTCTTTAAAGGCAGGTGACTGCTTAACGCTCTCCCTGTTCATGTTTCCATATTCATGTATTAAGAAATAATGACATCTTTAATATTTTGGTTGATTTTTTTTTTATCTTTTTAGCTCACCTGAGCAAAGCTCAGGGTGAGCTTTTGGGAGACTTGAATGTCTGGCGTCCGTCGTCCGTCGTGCGTCGTCCGTCGTACGTATGTGCGTCGTCAACAATTTGCTTGTGAACACTCTAGTGGTCACAATTGTAGTCCAATCTTCATGAAACTTTGTCAGAATGAATGTCTTGATAAAATCTCGGACGAGTTCGAAAGTGGGTCAAGTTGAGTTAAAAACTAGGTCACTAGGTTAAATAGTAGGAAAACCGTGTGAACCCTCTAGAGGTCACATTTTTAGCCCAATTTTCATGAAACTTGGTCAGAATGATTCTCTTGATAAAATCTCGGAGGAGTTTGAAAAGTGGGTTACGTGTGGTAAAAAACTAGGTCACTAGGTCAAACAGTAGAAAAACCTTGTGAACACTCTAGTGGTCACAATTTTAGTCCAATCTTCATGAAACTTGGTCAGAATGAATATCTTCATAAATTCTCGGACGAGTGTGAAAGTGGGTCAAGTGGGGTTAAAAACTAGGTCACTAGGTCAAACAGTAGAAAAACCTTGTGAACACTCTAGTGGTCACATTTTTTGTCCAATCTTCATGAAACTTGGTCAGAATGAATATCTTCATAAATTCTCGGACGAGTGTGAAAGTGGGTTATGTGGGGTAAAAACCTAGGTCACTAGGTCAAATAGTAGGAAACCCTTGTGAACACTCTAGAGGTCACATTTATAGCCAAATATTCATGAAAATTGGCCAGAATGATTGTCCTAATAAAATCTAATAAATGTTTGAAAGTGGGTTATGTGAGGTCAAAAAGTAGGTCACTGGGTCATATCTTAGAAAACTCTAGTTTTCACTCCAGTGGCCACATTTTTAGTCCAGTCTTCCTCAAACTTGTTCAGAGTGTTTGTCTTGGTGATACCAAGGTTGAGTGTGATCATAGGTTGGATGGGAATAAAAAAGTAGGTCACTAGGTCAAATCTTAGAAAAATTACTCTAGAGGGCACATTTTTAGGCCAATCTTGATAAAATCAATATACTAAATCTTTGAAATTTTTGTTCTGCAGAACTACTGCTCATGATCCACTATCAACATTGTTCAAATATTGTCCCTAAGGTCAATATTGGCCCTACCCATGGACTACCCAGCAAAAATCTTAAATCTATGGTAATCAGGTGAGCGATTAAGAAACATCTTGTCCCTCTTGTTTACTTTAAAATGATTGTTTTTGCTTTGACAAAAAATGTAGAATCAGGTCGATACCAAGCCATAAGCAAACACAGCTCAGCCTGATCACGTGTAGGACCCATCTGATATGGGTCTACTCTGTTTGCAAATACCCGAATCAGCGTTTATATCAGGGCAAAAATTAGTTCAGAACATCGATAATTCAGACAGCTCACATGGGAGCTTTCTATATGATTTTGTCATGCATTAAACTACCGTGTCTGAACCCGCTGTAAAATATAATCTCACTCTGACCTGCTTTGAGTTTACTACATGCCCACTTGTTCATAGTTATATGAGCACTAAACCGATTGGATCCTTATAAGAGGCCGAGTAACAGTGTGTCATATCTATATCTGGATCCTGATGAGAGGCCGAGTAACTCTGTGTCACATCTATATCTGGATCCTGATCAGAGGCCGAGTAACAGTGTGTCATATCTATATCTGGATCCTGATGAGAGGCCGAGTAACTCTGTGTCACATCTAGATCTGGATCCTGATCAGAGGCCGAGTAACTATGTGTCACATCTATATCTGGATCCTGATGAGAGGACGAGTAAATCTGTGCCACATCTAGATATTGATCCTGATGAGAGGCCGAGTAACTCAGTGTCACATCTAGATCTGGATCCTGATGAGAGGCCGAGTAACAGTGTGTCATATCTAGATCTGGATCCTGATGAGAGGCCGAGTAACTCTGTGTCACATCTATATCTGGATCCTGATGAGAAGCCGAGTAACTCTGTGCCACATCTATATCTGGATCCTGATGAGATGCCGAGTAACTCTGTGTCACATCTAGATCCTGATGAGAGGTCGAGTAACTGTGTCACATCTAGATCTGGATCAAAACTGTTTACAAATGTTAGTCAGGTCGTTCATAGCGGGTTAAGCATTAATGCTTTACTCTATAAACACGCCTTTCTATGTCTTAACAAACAATGTAGACCAAGATCAGACTGCTCCTGAAGGAGCTGTCTGATCAGGGTCTGCTATGTTTGTTTATGAAATAAAAAAGGAATGATTCCACAGTTTGAGCCACTTATAAAAACTAATCTGATTAATACTTATGAAGTAATTATTTCTTATATGAATATTCATGGAGCAATGGAATATATGAGATTCAATCTTACACTTGTTTTAAGTGTTTTTGTAGCGATGTTTTATTTGATAACAGATCCAACTTTCATAGTTGGCAAGCATGTTCAGCTAATGCAGGTCGCACCTTTCAGTCAATTCAGGCAAATGTCAAGGTCATCTTTATTTAACAGGTGATCGCTAAGACAGTTTTTTACACACGTCCATGTTATTGCAGAAGAATAAAAAATAAATACCATGAAACACAGAAGCTTGCTTTATGCAGGACTAAGAAATACAGACAGTTCCAGAGTAAGATCTCATCTTGGTGATCACTAAATAGTTACATGTACATATGTACTGTATATATGTTGCTATATGTGTGGCTGTGCCAGTATATGAGTGTCAGATGGTTGTATACAGAAAGTCTTGTTTTCTCTTTAACCTGTTAATATTCTATATGGTTCTAAACCAATAAATAATAAAAACAATACCTTCACTTTGTCTTATTTCTGCCGAATACAGTTAATGAACGGTTGTGTATTTTCCTGTCAGAGAGTCAAGCCAAGCGTTGAGAAGTTGCTGTGTCGTTATACTAGTTATTTATATAATTACATTTAAGTCGCTGTCTGTGCAAATGGGTTATAAATGCAAAGAAACAAAACAACCAATTCAGACTTAAAGTCTACATTGTAGGTCATCTTCGTTTGCTGTATCTATCGGTCACTGTATCTGCGCTGTGTAGTAATTATAAATGTCTCTACAAATATCCATGTGTGAGCACAGATAATATCTCTATATATGTCCTTGAAGTTGTGTATTATAATCTATGTTGTACGAAATCGAAACCGGAAGTTAAATCACGTTATAGTTTACTGAATTTCATATCACTGATTACGGATATAAATCGATATGGGACAATCGTTTGTTGTCGGATTGAATAAGGTGAATATATTAATCATTTATCTAATGGCATGTCTGTTTGTTTATGCAAATATCCACACCAATCAGCCGTTTGCATGACGTGTTTGGTAACATCAAACGTCGTCTAGCGAAAACGAAAGTAGCCTGATATTTTCAAAATGCAGGAGCCCTATATGAATCACATTTTCTGTCCGTCTATCTGTATGTCTGCCTGTCTGTCCGTCTGTTTGTCTGTCTGTCTGTATGTCCGTCCGTCAACACTTGATGTGACGCGATAACTCAAACAGTACTTCATATATTGGTTTCATATTAAGGGCATATCCTAAGTATCACCAGAGGAAGACGCCTATAGTTTTTGGGTTGAATCAGATCACTGTTTCTAGTTATCTGCCCTTGATTTATCAAAAATGCCATCAACTTTTGTCAACACTTGATTTGACGCGGTAACTCAAAACAGTACGAGTACTTCACATATTGTTTTCATATTAAGGGCATATGTTTAATATCATCAGAGGAAGAAGCCTATAGTTTTGGGGTTGAAGCAGTACACTATGTTATAGAGTTATCACCCTTGATTTATCAAAATTGCCATCAACTTTGTCAACACTTTTGATGTGACGCGATAACTCAAACAGTACTTAAAATATTTGGTTCATATTAAGAGCATAATGCTTAGTACTATGAGAGTAAGATACATGTAGTTTTTTGGTTGAATGGGGTCACCATATCCAGAGTTATCTGGCCTTGATTTATTAAAAAATATCATATTTAATAACAAAAGATCACATGCAGGACACTCTTCTACTGAATCAGTTTTCTAGTTATTAATAGGCCTCCAATAGACCTGCCTACTCTGTCCATAGCGACCAGAGCGTCGATGACATCTGAGGAAACTCGGAGAAGGTCCATGGTGAGACCTAAATCATCAGATCTAAACGGAGGTCGGAGAGGGGAAACATTTATTTATACTGTTTGTCTTTCGGGGTGGGGATGTAATAAGTGTGGGTTTGGGCGCCCCATAACCGGTTTAAACCCCAGTGACTATTGTCACTGACCGTTCCAAAGCAGTACTTCCATCTTCCCCTATTGTTTGTTATGTCTTTATGTGTCTCTTTGTGTCCTTTGATATGCATGTACATTTACTGTCGTTTGTGTTTGTGCTGTTCGGCCGACTGTGTGTTTGTGTATGTGTATGTGTTTGTGTACCACTGTATGTGGTGTTTCCTGCATGACTCATACATGTACATTTACAAAGGGAACCAGTCAAAAGACTTCCAAATGGCAGATATCAAACAATAATAAACAAAAATACATTTGGGGAGTAAAGGTGTCCAGCATAAATTGGGCGGCTGCTGACCACCACCCACGTGACCCGGTTTGTCGTCAAATGCCAAGACAGAACCATGATAATTACCATCCTGAACATTACCAGGACAGCACCTGGTGAAAGGGATGAGGAGACTGGTCTTCCTGAAGCTATTCCCACACACACTCACCTGTGTCAGAACCAGAGCCACACGTTTCATCAGTAACATCCCAGCCCAGTCATAAACATGAAACTCTTGCTAGCGGAGCAGGCTATCAAGCGATTGGTGAAAACATAATCGACACGCCTAGTATATTACTCGATAAACTAAAAGGTGTAAGCGATAACGAAACCAGAACTGCCGCTTATGAACACTGTAACATTGTTATGCTTTATGTCTGTAGTGGTAGTAGTAGCAATAGTTATAAGTATCAACTCAAATGCGTAATGCCAGGTGACAAATAAATAAGTACACAAGCGTGTGAGTTCTACTATTTAATGGTACCGACTGTCTGAGATCTAATACACAATTGATAAGGTAAGCCACTATCACAGAGAATTAGGGTAATAATGGTATCTATAGCCTGTTTCATATTCTAAGCAGAACATATTACATTTCCCTGTTTTCAAAGAAGAAATTTATCTTAATCTAATTCTGAATAATTCAATTAATAAAATATCAAATAGTCTCTGCTTCATGCAAATGATCAGTATTAAAGTTTCTATATCTGTACAGGTACAAATGTAACTTATGACTCTTAGGTAGTCCTCTAATGTGCCTAGTAACCCTTACCTCCGTAGATACGCCATTTTATGCTTTTTTGCAAACAGAAAAGACCCAGATCAAAAGGTCCCTGTGACAGTAAATGGTCGCCGTATAACGCATCTAGAAATTATGTGCAAATAAAACAGTCGTGGCAATTTACGACTAAAAGATGCCTTGCCTGCTACTTGGAAAACATATGTGCTAAAACCTGGTTTCTGCTAATACGGGAATAATGGGAAATTAAAATAGGACAGTTCTTGTCCGGATACATTCACCCCTCGTATATCCTGAAGATGTGCTGCCTACTAAGACATGTCACCTGCTAATACGTGGTGAGGATATGTTCGCCTGCTAAGGTGTGTTGTCTGGATCCAGCTAATATGTGGTGAAGATGTCCTGACAGCTGAGATGTATCTGCTATTATGTGCTGAAGATATGCTGCCTGCTAATATGTATTGCATGCTAAATTGTATCGCCAGCTTAGATTTGAAGCCCTCTAAGACGTGATGCCTACCAAGACGTTGTGCCTGATAAACTGTGCTTTCTCCTGTGATGTTGCACCTGCTAATGCCCCTATTCCACACAGGCCACGAATCCAACGAATCGCCAAGAATTGATAAAATTTACGATCCATGAGGGTTCGTGAATTTTTGTAAATGTTCTGGTCCAATTAGTGACGCTCTACGATCTGGTTACGATACCGGTACGATAATATGTTACTAATATTCGTGGGATTCGGCTGGAATCGCACGAATATTGTAAAGAATTCACTACGATTTACAAGAATCTACTACGAATACTACACGAATGTTAGGAATCAGATACGAATCAGTTAAGTCTACCCCGAATGCATATACGATTCAGTTACGAATAAAAATGAATTCGTGACTATTCTTGACAATTCGTTTGATTTTCCCTCAGTATATGTATAAAAAGGCCCCCAGCCCTGCTTGCAAGGCATCGGTTCTATAATGGATGTTCATCGTAGAGCAGCTGTAGTGTTGGTACTGGACTTGGAGTATCAGCACCAGCTACTGATAGCTAGGAGACTCCTTTGAAGAAGAAGGAGAAGAGCCCCAGATAGTTAGTTAGACCGTGGCTGACACCAGCCAGAAGGCTTAGAATACGGTCATTACAACATACTGATGCAGGAGCTGAGGGTAGAAGATTCAATTACGATTTCTAACAAAGCACTACGAATTAAGAGTTTATTTAAGAGATAATGTGCTAAAAATATCTACGTATGCCTACGAATCAATTACGATTACTAAGAAAGCACTACGAATTTGTTGCGAATTAACTACGATTTTTTGGATTCGTGAGTTCGTGGCCAAAATTATGAACAGCTCAAAAGTTTTGTCACGAATTCCCGATTGCTCAAGACGTGCAAGAACTGATTACGAATTTAAACGAATCAGTTAAGAACTGCACAAACTGATTACGATTCCACTACGAATCCTAAAATTTATCAATTCGCGGTGATTCGTGGGATTCGTGGTCTGTGTGAAATAGGGGTATAAGATGTCGTGCATTCAAAGATATTTTGCTGTAATGTGGTGCTGCTCAGGCGTAGTGCATGTAAGGATGCGGTGCCTACCATGATGTGGTGTCTGCTAATATGTGGTGCCTGCTAAATTGTGGTGAGGATGTATTGCCTGCTAAGATGTGTTGCCTGTAAGGATGTGGTGCCTACCATGATGTGGTGCCTGCTAATATGAGGTGCCTGCTAATATGTGATGAAGATACGTTACCTGCTAAGATTTATTGGAAGCTACGATGCGTTGCATGCCAGGACATGGTGCCTACTTAGATATTGGCCTTACTAAGATGCAATATCTGCTTCGATGTGACCTCTGCTAAGCTATGGCACCTGCTAGCCTGTGATGCAAACAACGATGTGGTGGCTGCTTAGATTTGGTGCCATCTACGATGTGGTACCTGCTAAGATATGTAGCCTCCTAAAGTGTACCAGTGAAGATGTGTTGCCTGTTAATGTGTGTTGCCTAGTTACTCTTAAAAGATGGTGCCCACTAAATGATTGTGCTGCTAAGCGTTGTTTTCTGCAATGGCATGGTGCCTACTAAGATGTGATGAAGATGTGGTGCCTGCTAAGAGTTGTGCTTTCTAATATGTGTTGAAGATTTGTTGTCGGCTAAGAGGTATCGCCTGCCAATATATGGTGCATAGTAATTGGTGCCTGCTAGGCTTACAGCCAAATGTAGTGCATACTTAGATGTGGTGTCTGCTAAGTTAGTTGCCTGCGAAGATTTAGTGCCAGCTCAGATGTGGTTCCCGCTCAGATGTGGTGCCCGCTCAGATGTGATGCCTTCTAAGATGTTTTGTCTGGTAAGATAAGGCGCCTGCAAAGATGCTAAGATGTGGTGCCTGCTAAGATGTGGTACCTGCTAAGAGGTTGTGTCTTATAAGATATGACACCTGCTAAGATGCTAAGCAGTGGTTCCTGGTAAGATGTGGTGCCTGCTAAGATAATATAATAATAATATAATAATCTTTATTTCCTCCAGATCAGGAGAGCATAGAAATATTTCACATACAAACACAGTAAACAAGTACAATCACAAATGTTATTTACAGTACAATGAACACTGAACAAAACATATAGTTCGTCCTTCGATGTCGAAAATGACCATAGTTTCATCTCTGCTTATTCCTTCTTTGAGTGTTGTGGGTTCGCAGATGGCTGACAAGTCCAATCCTCGCATGGAACATCCTTCCACATTTCGGACAGGACGGTCCGGATGGTGCCGCTGTTTGGGCTTCTCTCTCCTTTCGCATGACCCTCTTCTGTTTTGCCAGGCAGATATGATTCTCCTCGTGTATCTTTGCTCCTATCTTCACGATAGAGCGCCAGTCACTTCGATCAAGAGCTAGATCTTCCCATGTGTCAGGTTCGATGTGGAACAGATTGGTGGATACTTTCAGGGAGTCTTTGTACCGCTTTTTCTGACCACCTCTGGAGCGTGAGCCGTTTTCGAACTCACCGTATATGAGCTGTTTTGGGATGCGAGTGTCATCCATTCTTCGAACATGACCAGCCCATCGGAGTTGGCCAGACCGCAGCATGGTGTCGATGCTGTACATGTTAGCACGGCTTAGAACCTCAGTATCTGGGAGCTTGTCCTGCCATCTGATGCCTAACATTTTCCGGAGGCATACTGTGTGGAAATGGTTCAGTTTCTTGGTGTGTCTCTGGTATACCGTCCAGGTCTCACTTGCATAGAGTAGGGTTGTCAGTACAACTGCTCTGTAAACACTGAGCTTTGTCAGTGTTGTAATGCCTCGGCGGCCCCATGCAGTTCTGTTCAGGCGGCCAAAGGCTGAGCTTGCTTGAGCTATGCGGGAGTTGATTTCGTCATCAATGTGGACATTTCTGGATAAAGTGCTTCCAAGGTATGTAAACTTCTCCACAGGGTTTAGGCGCTCAGACTTGATGTAGATGTTCGGCTCAATGTAAGGGTTGTTTGGGGTGCCGGTTGGAACATGACCTCAGTTTACTTAGTGCTTATCGTCAAACCAAAGTTGTCACAAGCATCTGAAAAGCTGTTTAGGCTTTGTTGCATGTCAGGCTCCGTTGAGGCATTAAGGGCACAATCATCTGCAAAGAGAAGGTCTCTAAGTCTTTTGAAGTGAACCTTGGTCTTGGCTTTCAGACGCTGAAGGTTGAAAGCACCCCCTTCCATGCGGTACCTGATGTCAATGACTGGGTCATTCTCAGAGAAGGCATCTGCCAGCATAGCAGTGAACATCAAGCTGAACAGCGTTGGAGCTAAAACACAACCTTGCTTGACACCGTTTGTGACATAAAAGGGTGAAAATTGATTGCCATCATCGAGAACGTGGGCCTGCATGCCGTCATGAAATTGACGTACCATCGTGATGAACCTTGGTGGGCAGCCAAATTTCTCCATGATTAACCATAAACCAGTCCTGTTGACGGTATCAAACGCTTTTGTGGGCTCTACAAATGTTATGTATAGGCTGGCGTTCTGTTCTTGGCATTTCTCTTGCAGTTTTTTGGCAGCAAAAATCATACCCACTGTTCCACGGCCTGAACGGAATCCGCACTGACCTTCAGGTAGTAGATGACCATTCTCAAGGTAACGAAGAAGTCTGTTCAACAGAATGCGTGCGAGGATCTTACCAGCAATGGATAGGCGTGAAATTCCTCGGTGGATGTCGCAAGACTGTGTGTTTCCTTTACGCTTGTAGAGGTGAACTATTGAAGTATCCTTTAGGTCCTGTGGTAAGGTTTCCTTTTCCCACATTGACTGGAAAAGTTTGGTTAATTTCTGAATTGTCAGTGGACCTGCGGATTTATAGATCTCGGCTGGAATGACGTCCGCCCCAGGAGCATTTCCAGTTGATATTTGCTTTATAGCCTTTTCTGTCTCTGTTGCAGAAGGAGGGTTGTCAAGTGATGTATCAGTTGGGGTCTGAGGTAGGCGACTGATTGCCTCGTTGCTGATAGACGATGGCCTGTTTAGAACTGACTCGAAGTGCTCTGCCCACCTATCTAGAATGCCAGGCTTGTCTGTAATAAGTTTGGTTCCATCAGCAGATAGCAGTGGTGATGTGCCAGCAGGCTGAGGTCCATACAGTGCCTTAACAGCTTGATAGAATCATTTGGAATTGTGGGTGTCAGCGTAGCCCTGGATTTCATCGGCATTTTGACTGAGCCATCTTTCCATCATATGCCTTAATTCAGTCTGGACAGTCTGCTTTACTTGGTGTAAAGCAGCTGTGTTAGCTGGAGTCTTGTTGGAAAGGTTCACATTTAAGAGCCTGTTCTTCTCTTCAAGCAGTTCGTCTATTGCCTCATTGTTTTCATCAAACCAGTCCTGATGAGAGTGCATTTTAGGATCCAGTATAGCACTGCATGTCGAGTGTACAGTGTCCCTGAAATCCGCCCAGTCCTGCTCAATTTTGCCGGAGTTCAAGGGCAATGACTCAAGTTTCTCATTTAACTCACTAGCAACTTGCTGCTTAACGTTGACCTTTTTCAGCCTGTCAATATTCAGACGCTTGGGTGGTTTCTTGCCCTGTGGACGCCTAGGTGGTTGAATATGATACATGTACATATATAGGGAGGCGAACGACTGACATTTGATGCAACCACAACTGAGTTTTTAGAACTAAGATGTGACGACGTCAAAGCTGTCTTTAGACGTGCTGACAGGGCATGAAGTGACCACTGTACGCAGTAGCCAGGAAAACGGCCCTATAATCTAACACCTACGAAATGATGCAATCAAAAATACCCTCAAACTGAGACTCGGTGTGATACAAGCAAAACAGTCCTATAATCTCATACAAAGTTTAATTCTGGGTCATTAATGACCCGCCTACTAAACGCGGCCTGATCGAATTTTGCAATTAGCAGGGATCCAGACGAGATGCCGAGTAAATCGATGTTTTATCAGGATACAAGATCTTGGCACTCAGAAATTAGTAAAATGTGTAGTTTATCCACGTATAAGTATGTTTTTCAGCAGCTTAACCCTTTAACCCTTATAAATGCGGCTTTTTCTACGCCTTTGCAAAGAGAGTATACCTAGATCAGACATCTCCTATAGGAACCGTCTGGTCGGGTATGCTGTTTGCTTATGAAACTGATTGAATAACCCCGCTCAGCTGCCTTGATCGCAAATCAAACAAAACCTTAACAGAAAAGTTTAAGATAAAAAGGGCCATAATTCTGTCAAAATGTTTGAAAGAGTTATGTAATTTTTCCTACAGATGCAGCTTGTAATGGTAGGCAAGTGTGTAAAGTTTCAAAGCTTTATCTCAAAGGGTTAGTAAATAAGTGGACTTTGACAAAAACCTTAACCAGGTTGTGCCACGGATAGCATACATTTAATATATAATATGGATAATGATTATACAGATTCTGCCATGGGCAAAATGTATGTGTCCGTGTGGCATTATATAATTTAATCTAATTAATATTCTAGATGTTATCATTTTTCACATGAATATTTATGGAGTAAAAGATTAAGGCAGATGGTAAATCATTGCAAGATGAAAGCTCCCATATGAGTTTCCGTTGCATATTCTCGAAGTTGTAATTAAGCAGCCGCATGTTTATTACTGAAGTGGTCGTGTTAGAGAAAGTCTACGTATTACTTCCATTACTTCTTTACATTGTTTACTTAAGTGTACATTATCTGTGATAACACCCTGTAAAAATATGTCAGTGCAACGGACTATTCATTAAAGTGCTTATTTTGGATCACATATCCCGTACTTTTTACTGTGTTTTTTCTTGTTTAGGGATACACATACTCTCGAGGAGACCGGACAGAAGACAAATTAAACTTGCACTTTTACAGCAATGAAATAAAGTATAAACCCTATGGTAAGTTTTCTGGTTCGTTTCAAATACAGTAAAATCCCGATAGTTCGAACACTAAAACAAGTACAGTAGAACCCCTTTAATTCGACCACTTAATTAATAAACATGGGTGTCGTTATAAGCAGGTGGTTGCTTAATGCAGGACAAAAGTAATGCAGAAAGCTCCTCTAGGAGATTTCTGCATTACTTCTGTCCTGCATTAAGCTTCCACCTGCCCCTACCACCCATAATTATACCTCTTTTAGGTGGTCGCATTAGCGGGGTTTTACTGTATCATTACTAGTCTTCAAGACATGTGGCAGTTTACTACAAAGTTACGGTCATACAGAAAGCTCATCTAGAACCTTTCTGTATAATTTCCACAATGCATTAAGGAGTCACCTGCTTAAAAAGAGCGCTCTTAAAAAGCATCACTTTTTCATTAATAAAATTTAAAAGTAGCGAGGTTTTTGTCTAATTCAATAGGAAGGGTTACTGACTAATGAAGAGAAAAGAGCTTTCGGCATTGTTTCCCAACATTAAGTTGCCACATGTCTTAAAAACCGATATTGATATTTATTGGAGAATTCGGATTAGCCAGTGTTCGGTTCTGATTAGCCAGTGTTCAGTTCAGATTAGCCAGTATTCGGTTCGGATTAGCTAAAGTTCGGTTCGGATTAGCTAGTGTTAGGTTCGGATTAGCCAGTGTTCGGTTCGGATTAGCCAGTGCTCAGTTCGGATTAGCCAGTATTCAGTACGGTCTAGTCAGTGTTATGTTCGGATTAGCCAGTGTTCGGTGCGGATTAGCCAGTGTTCAGTTCGGATTAGGCAGTGTTCGGTGCGGATTAGCCAGGGTCTGGAATATCGAGGTTTTACTGTAGTCCGCTTTAAGCCTTAAAATGTTCTTTCTACGAATATAACATTAAAACTGCCTCAATTATACAAAGCTACACACAGCACGTTCTTCGTCCTCATATTGATAAAAAATCTGAAAATAAAGGATTTTTTTCTGAAACTTCAATAAATAAAGGCATCGATTTTATTGATATTCAAAGTATATTTGGTGATAAGAATGTATGTAATCGATAGAATTTCCAAATATTTCATAAACTGTGAATCACCCGTCATCTGCTATAAATACATTAAACATATAAGTGACGTTATTTTCAACTACAATAAAATCGTCTCTGACTTAAATATTGATGTCAATACCCCTACTTCTTGAGATTGTAGCATGTTGAGCTTTTGTTATAAACTAGTTGGTCACATCATTACTGGTAATTTTAATATCATTAAAGATAAACGTCTAATGATCCTCCTAACTAAAGGACATACATATAGAGTGCCTTCCCTTATTGATTTTGATGCTCGTCGTACCCATATTGTCGAAGCTAGTCAAGAATTTTGCATCAAACGGTGTCGACGAGAACATGCTGATGTTAATGCCCTTCCGGATTGGAAGAAACACATTTTTGACATTATTGAAACGCGAATTGCATTTTACAAATAAAATAACCAGCTATTACCACCTCGACCTAGACTTACATTTCGATATTTGAAGAAAAACAATTCGAGTTCTAATTATGTTCTTGTTCCTGCTAACAAGACATCAAAAATCAAATAATGTAATACTTATTTAAAGATAATTGTATTTGTTGATGTTCTGAAGAAGGGGTTAACTGGTTCACAAACATATATTACAGTTCAAACCCCTGAAAAAGATATAGTCTCGGAACATGTTAAAATGTGTGATACTTTTAAGTCTGATCCTAACACAAACCAACATAAACTTTCTACTATGTACTGGATTCCGAAGCTAGATAAAAAAATTATAAGATGCGTTTTGTTGCTAACTCTAGTTGTTGTACTACTACTAAACTATCTAAACATTTGTCGTCGTGTCTTACTACTATAAAGCATCAAGTGATATTCTAACTAAACTTGAAAATGAACAGTATAACATTTCTTCATTGAGCTCTTATGATTTCTCTACATAGATTACTCTACCTCGCCATCTTATAAAGGATAAACTGATTAAATTAATAGAAACAGATCTTTGCAAGTGAAAATAAAATGTTCCTTAGTTGTAATGTTCAACGTTCATTATTTTCGAATTCAGAAGATGAACATCACAAAATGTGGACTTGCATTGATGTTCGTAGATCTCTAAAATTTCTTTTAGATAACAAAATTGTGCGCCATTTTATCTAATTTTGATTTAATAGGAGTTATATTGTGCTGCTTACTGTGCCTTTTGACATTCGAGTACTCGATAAACTCTCTTGGTTCGTGACGTCACTTGTGATGCTCGCCAGCCAGGGATCCCATTGAGAGAGAGAGAGAGAGAGAGAGGGGGGGGGGGGGGGGGGGAAATTTACTCAGGAACGTTTCCTTTTTATTAAAGAAATTACACGTGAAAACACGTTTATATGAGGGAAAGGGTTAACTCCGTAGATACGTCATTTTACGCTTTTTTGCAAACACAATAGACCCAGATCAAACACCTCCAGTATACACTGTCGGATCAGGGCTTGCTGTGTCTACTTATAAAATAATACAGATCTGATACTACAGCTTCTGTCATGGCCTAAACTTTCTGTGTTCATAGGCTATTATCAAATTCCAGGTAGATCTAGTTAATGTTCATATTGTCATTATCTCTTACATGAATAATCATGAATTAAATACAGTAAAACCTCTCTATAACGGCCACTAAATTGTGTTAATTAATTGGTATTTTGGACAGGTGAGTGCTTAAAGCAAGGTGAAAGTAAAACAGAACGCTCCTATAGGAGCGTTCTGTTTTACTTTCACCTTGCTTTAAATATCCACCTGCCTTTAACACAAACTACTTGATGTAATTTAGTGGTCGTTATAGAGAGGTTTTACTGTATGAGCAAACATTCTTTTTAGCAGCGGTTAAGGCGTGTGTATAAAGACGCTGTAGTTTGACTTTGTATGGTAAATAGAAGAATAATCTTGAATACAATGCTATACATTCAAGTCTGCTTTTGACTACGTTAAAAAATGTCGTTCTTTATTTTCACATGTCGCATATACAAAATGTCAAGCAGCATTTTTCCAACATTTGTTTTGAATTGCAACAAATCGTTGAGATTTAGAACACATTTCGTGTCGTGTTCCTGCCATTTTGTGCTGAAAGGCAAAGAAACAGATTTTTCGCCAATTTCTGTCTGTTATGTTGAAGATATTTGCATGATATATTCATGTAAGTTTTTCCTTATATAACAAATGAAGAACATGCCAAATACGACTGAATTAATAAGAAGTCTCTACACGTACTGCTTTATATTTTGCTGTTATTACACTTACTCCACACCTCCTACAAATAAGAAGCCTTTGTTTACATGTTTTCTGCGTTCAAATCCCCAAGTGTTTGCCAACTCGGTTATATGGGATAGCATAAATGAATGTTTGATTTCTATAGATGGGACTAGAAAGAACAATTTAAGACAATGCCAGATATTGAGTTGATGTTGGTGGTCGAAAATAAACAAAATATATTATCATAGAAAGACGTTCGTCGGAGTCGTTCGATGTACTGACTGATAAACCTGAGACGTGATATATTTCTCAGGCACCCAATCGTTACGTCACTAAACACGACATAACAGGGTAACATGTACAGTAAAAACCCTCAACCGGAATTCTAGTAGAAAAGGATTAGATACTTTTAGGCAGGTGGCTGCTTAATGCAGGGTGCAAGTAGGGCAGAAAGATCCTGTAGGGGCTTTCTGCCTGACTTTCACCCTGCATTAAGCTGTCACCTGTCTCCAAGTCAGATATTCATACTAATTTTAACGTCCAGTTTGGAGAGGATTTACTGTATTATGAGACACGAACTAGTCACTTTGCTTAATGCCATGTACCCTAATAACCCTAATTGTTTGAACAGAGAAACTTATACAACAGTGCAAACCAAGATCAAACCTTCAGGGTCTACACTTTTTGCTACTATGTCAGCCTTAAGGTTTGTAAAACTGAAATAGTTCAATTTGGCATCATTTGAAACATTGAAATTAGACTAACATAGAAGCAAATAATGTAGCTCCTGCTCATTCGGGAGCAATTTTATCTGGGTCTTTAGTATTCCCCTTTTTGCTGTCGGAATATGTATATTGGTTCTGGTACATGTTTTTACACGCTAGGTTGTAAGATTGAGGAGCTGTTGGAGTACAAAGGCGATTACAGCAAGCTGGAGAGCGACCATTCCTACATCCAGTGGTAAGTTGTGTCGTGTCAGTGAACCTAAACATGGTCGAATAGTCGTCTCAGTCTGCAATAAGGTTTATTTCATAGGATAGACGTATGGATGGACATTTCATTGAAAGACTTGAGCTATACAGAGTATCGTCTGTTCTACTGCAAATGTACGAAGCAAATATGCGCATCCATCCAACTTGGTCTGTGTCGAACTCAAAATTCGCATATGACAATTGTAAGTGACACTAGGACATATAGGTTTAATCCTTTTCTTCATGAATAATCGTTTAGGAATAATTGATAGCATGAATATTTCCATATAGTGACACGTTAAACACATGCCATTTTGACCATGCCAGTAACTAGAATCAGATCTGCATTATTTGATGATCAGGCAGAGACGATCCTTATCAGACAACTTCTACAGGAGATATCTGATCTGAGCCCGCTATGTTTATGAAGTAAATGCTTCAAAGGCATAGTTATGAAGTAAATGCTTAAAAGGCATAGTTATGAAGTAAATTCTTAACAGGCGTGTGTTCATGAAGTAAAGAAAGTAGCTTAACCCTTCGAGGGCTATTCACGTCAATATACATACCTGTAAATAGTGAAGACCCAGATGAGACAGCTCCTGCAGGAGCTGTCTCATCAGGGTCTGCACTATTTACAAGTTGGTTGTGCAACCAGTGCACTCCACAGCAGTGATTGTACAGCGAAATACTTGTACACAGTGAAGATATATGTAATTATACAACAAGGCATGGTTAAAGAAGGAGAAATGTATTTTAAAATTCAGCAAGAGAAGGGTTAACATATTTGCGAATGGGTTGTTTTCAAGTCAGATTACAAGAGAACCCAAGGGATGACATCTCCGACATATTGGGAAATATTTACATGAAATTGGCCAAGATAAGACAGAATATTCAAAAAATGAGTATTTGCGGTGCTATACCAGTGTATACACAAAACACTGTAGACGTCATTAGCATCTTCAAAAAACTATAAACCATTACACCGCTATGAAACAAATGATATCTGATCTGAGTTACTTGGCGTCGCAGCTCATCTGAGTTACTTGGTGTCTCATCTTATCTGAGTTTCTTAGCGTCTCATCTGATCTGAGTTACTTAGCGACTCATCTGATCTGAGTTACTTGGCATCTCAGCTCATCTAAGTTACGTGGCGTCTCATCTGATCTGAGTTACTTGGCGTCTCATCTGGATCCAAACTGATCTGAGTTACTTGGCGTCTCAGCTTATCTGAGTTACTTAGCGTCTCATCTGATCTGAGTTACTTGGTGTCTCAGCTCATCTGAGTTCCTTGGCGTCTCATCTGATCTGAGTTACTTGGCGTCTCAGCTCATCTGAGTTACTCGGCGTCTCATCTGATCTGAGTTACTTGGCGTCTCAGCTCATCTGAGTTACTTGGTGTCTCATCTGATCTGAGTTACTTGGCGTCTGATCTGATCTGGGTTATTTGGCGTCTGATCTGATCTGGGTTATTTGGCGTCTCATATGATCTGGGTTATTTGGCGCCTCATCTGATCTGAGTTACTTGGCGTCTCGTCTAATCTGAGTTGCTTGGCGTCTCATCTCATCTGAGTTGCTTGGCGTCTCATCTGATCTGAGTTACTTGGCATCTGATTGATACAAACTGATTGCAAAAGCCAGTTAAGTGGCGCTTAGCGGGACACGGTCTAATCTTTCCATATTCTGAGTATATCTTATTGAAATAGGTAGCTAGTGGATGACAAGTTGACAACAATACATTCACACCGTATACTGTTTTTTGTACTTGGGACTAACGTCGCTTAAACAATATTTCAGTAGCGAAAAGGTTTTTCTGTGTACGGAACAAATCGCACTGTTCCGTGTACGGAAAAACAGCCGAGTTTAACCACTGACCTACCACCAGCAAGCTGGAAGACTTCCTCACATAAAAAATCAAAATGCAAAGACCGGTATTTGAACCATAACGGCGAGGGGGCTAAGTGATTGTCAGTCGAAGACCATAACCACTCATACAGTACAATCTGTCATTATCGACCACTGAATGATTGAAAGAAAGATTAAAAACCTATGTGGCAGCTTAATGCAGTGCTAAAACTCATACAAAACTACTACCGGAGCTTTTTGCATTATTTTTAACTTGCATTAAGCTATCACCTGCCTTAAAGACTCAAAATCAGACCATTTTAGACGGGGTTTACTGTACTTATTATTGGGTCTAATGTCAATAACCTATGAGTGTCCTAGGGCTTCATTTCTGTCACAGGTTATTTCCTACGCAAGATGTCAGCAGAATGAATTCCTATTCACAGCCTATTCAGATTGAAGAAGCTGAGGTAAGTATGGGCCGATTATATATCCCTGTCTTTGTTGAATATTCATGTCAGAAATAATGACATCGTGGATATTAATAGAAGTTATTTTTTATAATGGCACTTTTGGCCAAGGAAGAAACTTAAAATCATATTTATATTACTTCCTAAGCGTACAATGTAGACACTGGTCAGGGGGCTCCTGTAGGCGTCGTCAGCTCTGGGTCTACTCTGTTTGTAAAGGTGTGAAAAGGTGTTTATATAAAAGGAATGGTAAATTATTGCACATTGTTAAATAAGGACCGCATGACTATGTATTAGCCGAATTTTTATAATTGTATTTGAACTCAGAATATTTTAGTTTTGACAGAAACTGTAGAATCCAATATAAATATGTAATTCCATTAGTAAACATAGCAGATCCTGATCAGACGGCTCCTACACGATCTGACTGATCTTTGTCTACTTCATTTCACCCTTCGCTTGCTATTCACGTCAATATACCTACCTGTAAATAGTGAAGACCCTGATGAGACAGCTACTGCAGGAGCTGTCTCATCAGGGTCTGCACTATTTACAAGTTGATTGTGCAACCAGTGCACCCCACAGCAGTGATTGCATAGTGAAATACTTGTACACAGTGAAGATATATGTAATTATACAACAGGGCATGGGTAAAGAAGGAGAAATCTATTTTAACATTCAGCAAGCAAAGGGTTAAGTCGTGAATATATGGCTTAAAATGGTTTTAAGACCAGGTATATATCCGTTAGACTAATATAAAGCCCAGTAAATAATATGTGGCGACTTACTAGATTATGTTGCCTGGCCCTGTATCTGTGTGCTGTTATGTAAACAACAAAATAACATCAAGTCTCAATATATTAAAAAAATAGCTTGGTTTACCTGTATATATTAAAGAGTCCATTGCCCTCGCTGCATACTGTTTATACCATGTACGGTCAGCGACCAGAGATTTTTAAACTTTCAGTGATTCGATCTCTATTTTTGATACTTTGAATGGATTATGTCATGGTTTATGTTTAAATCTTTCCCTCATATAAACGATTTCCACGCATTTGAAAAAAAAGTAGACTAGGACCAGACGACTCATATAGTAGCCGCCTGATCTATGTGTGCTTAGACCTGAATTGTAGTTTCTACCAATACCAAAAACTGTTGTGTGTAAACATTCAGCTGATTTCTTATATGAATATTCAACAGGGAGGTAGTTAAGGTTGTCACTTCGTAATGGGTATGTGGGGTACGCCTAACGAACGCCTTGCGACATCGTGGTGCCATGGCGCCACTTGAGACGTCGCGGGTCCTTACGTAAGTTACATACCGTTCACATACCGTTCGATTTAGCTTTTGGGAAACAATCGACCGAGTGAAAAGGCGTTTTTATGAGGGATAAGTACAGTCCTTGGAAATCATTTCTTATATGGATACTCTTTATATAATTGGTAAATTGCAATATTCATCAGGTACATGGTTAAATGAAATGTTACAAGCCTGTAGCTCCTGTAGGAGCCGTTTGATCAGGATCTGCTCTATTTTCTTATGAGATAATAAAGATATTTTGCTGTGATTTCTACCATGTTCAAGATTCTTTTATTTTTTACATGAATATTCAACAAGTAAAGTGTTGACACTATTGTACAAATGTCAAACACTGTAGACCGAGGTATGTATGGTTTGTTTATGTCCCTGTAACGAGGTTCTATGTCTGCATTGACTTATGCTAACCATTTACTGGGTGGATATTTATGTATGAATCAGTGACATCAATGATGTTAACCCTTTCAGTCTGGGACATGTATGCACTTTCATTTGCAAACAGTGTAGACCCAGATCAGATTAAGGTCTGGTTAGAGCCTGCTCTCTACTCTGAAAGTAAATGGCTGAAAGCATTAATTAGATGATGTTTCTAATGACGTATGGTCACAGACAATATTAAATGTTGCACGAAGTATAGAATGATATCTATTTCATTCTGTAAGCAAACAGAGCAGACCCTGATCATACGTTATGGTCAGGAGTCATCTGATCATGGGCAGTAATGGAAACACACAATGACTGCCCCTCTCCCTCACTACTTTCATTGACATTAGCAGTGTATGCACTTTTTATATCTGGTTGTGCTGATCAAGTTACAGAGTAAAAGGAAATTAAATAATAGCACACACAGACAGACAGATAGACAAGCTGACAGACAGACAGACGGATGGACGGACGGGCGGGCGGACGGACGGTGGTTTGCTGAATAGACGGACGGACGGACGGATGGACAGATAAATACCATTAAATATGTTTGGAAACATAAATGTACCCTTTTAATAATATGTGTATTATTTACATACTGCATGTGGTGTCCGTTTGATGGGGTCTGCACTATTTTCCTGGTATATATAAGCCTTCTGTCGTCTTTCGTTTTTCGTCCTGCATTGAAGAACAACCTGCTTGTAAAGATCTTCATCTTCAGTGGCCGCTATAGAGATGCCTTACTACATTTTATCAAATCATGCAATATGGTATTCGCCCTTTATTCTTTGGTTTGCATGCAGGCAATCCGAGAAGACCCTGTGCTGCAGCGTCGCTTCCTGCGAGCTTACCAGATGATGCTGGATTTCTACGGTATGAAATTAGCATCAGAGGAAACTGGTGAGGTAGAACGCAGTGAAAACTGGGAACAAAGACTGGCGCATCTAAACAGGTAGACTGTTGTACATATCGATGATGTCATTAGCCAGAAGAGTTTAGAATCGTTCTTACTTATTTTAATGACATAAACCAGTTAGCACAAGTCAGAAAATGTTATACAAATTATAGCAAATAGTCATAAAGTAGTCAGAAAAAGTCAGAAATTGTTATACAAATAAATGATATTAACCATTTAGAAAAAAATCAAAAAGTGTTATAAAAAATAATGAGACGAACAAGTCAGAAAAAAAGTCAGAAATGGTTATTAATCCATGTGTTCCCATATTTAAAGAAAACTCGCCCATGTCTTATTTTGGAACCCATCCATATTTATGTTGAGGGGGCACAGCAAACAAAATGTCTGCAGGTATAAGCCACTGACATGGCACAGCAAACAGAATGTCTGCATGTATAAGCCACTGACATTGAGGGGGCACAGCAAACAGAATATTTGCATGTATAAGCCACTGACATTGAGGGGGCACAGCAAACAGAATGTATGCAGGTATAAGCCACTGACATGGCACAGCAAACAGAATATCTGCAGGTATAAGCCACTGACATTGAGGGGGCACAGCAAACAGAATATCTGCATGTATAAGCCACTGACATTGAGGGGGCACAGCAAACAGAATGTATGCAGGTATAAGCCACTGACATGGCACAGCAAACAGAATATCTGCAGGTATACGCCACTGACATCGATGCGTTCAGCAACCAGTGTAGAACCTGATCAGAGGACTCCTGTTTAAGAGACACTGGACACCAATGTGTGAATGACATAACCAGTCAGAACGGATAACAATTGGTTACATAAAACTAATCAGAACAAATCACACATGTTATACAAATTGATGCCATACACCAGATGTCATGCATTAAGTTGATTATACAATCAAGTCAGAAACAAAAAGCAAATTATGATGCGAATGTCGTGACGTTATGCAAATTTTATAACATTGTAAGTCAAAAGATTAGAATTTGTTGTGTAACTTTCTTGACATATCCGAATTTGTTACATACAAATCAATCAGCACCGTCTAAACACATTGAATGCGAATTTAAGCCTTCCATACTGAGTGAACTCCATGGCCTACTCCACAAATTTCAGCGTTGAAAGGTTTACATGCTTTATTACGATGGTCTGAAATATCTTTTGCTAAGCAAGATGATTACCATACTCTGTGTAATGAGTTGCAGAATCATCTATGTCCACAAACAATCAGTGTATTATTTTCAGGATAATTTAGAACTATAGACACAATACGTACTAACCTGCCAAACCCTCTAATATCTCACCAAAACCGTATAAAGTTGCTACTCATTAGAATCGCCTCTCTCAGATGATTCTAATGAGTTCTAGCAATATAGGGTTCGAAATACAGCTGAACTTCGATATCCCGAATTTCAAGGGACCATACAGATTACCTCGAGATAACAGATGTTCGAACTAACCGATTTCTATTCTGAGTAATTTCTCAATTTCACAGCTTAATGAAGATCATCTGACGTAATTACTCTCGAACTGCATTAAACTGTCACACGTGTTTATAGATATGCGTAGTGATAAGTTTTAGACTAATTCTGTATTGTAAATTTTGGAAGGACCGAACTTTTACTTCGAGTTACCTCGAATATTGTGTTATCCGAGATATCGAATTTCTTAACTAGATTTCCTAAAAACAAACACCTCTTATCTGCATCCCTGGAAATGTGTTTAGTTGTTTTGAGGATTTAAATTGCCCTATGTTAGTATGTTCATGTGTCCGTCCGTCTGTCATACGATATGTATCGTGCATAACTCGTAAAGTATTTGACCTGGGGTAATATAATGCTATATTATGATCATTTTGTGAGCATTAGCAACTGAGATATGACTTTGCAATACCTTCAGTAGACCAAGAGTTACAATCATGGCCATTGTCATATAGATTCTACCAACAGCAAACAGTGCAAACCCATATTAGCTCGTTCCTAAATGAGCCCTTTGATCAGGGTCTGCATTCTTTGTCACTTTAACCCATTTGCTCCCATGATCCCATATATGGGACGTAGGCAAACAGTGTAGACTCTGATCAGACGCCGCCTAATGCGGCGTCTGATCAGAGTCTACGCTGTTTGCTGATAGGAAATTCAATATACAAGACAAAAACGAAAATTTAAACCAGAAATCCCTTAGATAAAAGATAGACTAATCCAATATATAAGAATGGAAGAATCCATTGGGAGCAAATGGGTTAAGTCCTGTCACACGTTTAAACCTTTCATACTGGGTTTACTCTATAGTTTAACACGGATGGGTTGTTCCATTCCGATAAGGTTGAACTAGTTACTAATGCACACGAAGTACACCTCAGGCCGTAACTCTTTTTATATTAGTACTGTGTGGGCTTATCCCTTTGAATGTAGAATGGGTTTGTAAAGATGAATAAGTCATTTTGGAACCATTTTGTTAACTTTAAATTAGATTGGTAGCAAATAGTGTAGACCTAAATCAAACTGCTCCTTCAGGAACAGTTTGATCTGGGTCTTCACTATTTGCCAAAGTTTGCCTGTCCAGATATGATCATCTGTTTATAACCGTTATATTGCGCTGAATGTACAGTAAAACCCCTCTAATACGACCACCAAAAAGGGGCATAATTCACAGTGGCAAAGGCAGGTGGTAGCTTAATGCAGGACAAAAGTTATGCAGAAAGCTCCTATAGGAGCTTTCTGCATAACTTTTGTCCTGCATTAAGCAACCACCTGCTTATGAAGACAGCCCTGTTTGTTCATTAAGTTGTCGCATTAGAGGGTTTTCACTGTATAATAACCTTTGTACACTGTATGGATCCAGATAAGACGTGGAGTAACTCCGTGTTTGATCGGGATCCAGACTGTGCATTTGCACGTGGAATGATTGTTTAACTGTTACCTCAGATTTCACACACGTGACAATTTCTGCAGCCGATAGTCACGTGGTGTCGAAACGCCGAGTTCGTCCTCTTCTTGTCTAGAATTTTCACAGTATAAATCATAACATGCTTAACCCTTTACTCCGTGCATATTCATGTCAGAAATAATGAATACCTTGATCAGACCACTTATGCAAAAGCCTCCAGAAATGGATCTACTCTGTTTTCAAAGACGTATCTATGGAGTAAAGGGTTCAAGATAATCTTCGTTTCGTCTCGTCTACGTTCAGGTCAGGCCACAACCATAATAGGATTTCGCGGATCATGACAGCTCTTGGTATTTTTGGTTACGGACATTTCCAGAAACCGTGCTTGATGTTTATCATGCAGGAGATGTTTGCGCGAGGGACTCTGTCAAATATCCCAGAAGGTGTCCTTTATCGCTGGATTGACACAGTGTACGAATACAAAGAAAAGGCAGAACTTATGGAGGAATATACACGTCTGTTAGCACCTGATGGCCAATAGCCATCATAGGCATGTGAAGTGATTGCCTGACCTATATAATCTTAACCCTTACCCAGACAGTGACGCCTTCTCATGTCTTTGCAAACAGAGTAGATCAAGATCAGACGGCTCCTATAGGTGCTGTCTTATCAGGGATTACTATGTTTGCCATGGACATATTTAGATAAGAATTTAGAGTTTGTGCTTTGATAAAAAAAATCACTTGTTTATAGGGCATTTTAATAATTAATATAATTAATATTCATGAATATTCATGAAGTTAAGAGTTAACTTAGTTTCCCTTTTCTTGAAAAGCGACCAGGACGTGCCTCTGGTTATAGAACAGCTGAAGTTGAGATCTCCGTGATACATATGCATCCCTTTACCTTATACAGACATTTTTCATGTCTTTGCAAGCAGAGAAGATCCAGATCAGACTCCTGTAACAGCTGCCTGGCCAGGGCTTGCTATGCTAGCTAACAAAATAATATAGATCTGATTCCACAGTGTCTGTTGTGACAGAACATTCTTGTTTTCATACGCTTTAATAACACATCATTTATTTAGACATATTCATGAAGTATGTTTTTTCATAAATATTTGTGAGGGAAATGGCTAAAGCATTTGGTCAGGGATGGTGTATGGCTGTATAGAAATGTTTCAACGTTACTAGTCGGTTTTCAGAATGAATGTGAAGAATCCTCAACCAAAAGTGTTCAAACCGTTATGGCTGCACGGACGAACTACATTTTCAACAAAGTGTGTACTTTTTCACCTAGAACCACAGAGCTACCCGCGAGATGACCCTCTACCAAGCTTTTCAAACCGTTGGGATTCGTTAAAATCACAGCTGCAATGGTAGAAACGGTCAAAAATCACCTCTTCTAAAAATGATTAACCCTTTCGGCGCCAAATTTCTAATTGACGTCTGCAATCCAAGTTTGTTAAATCATTCAGTAAAATAAGGAAATGAGATAAATAAATGCAAATTTCAAAGGAATAAAACACATATATAGAGATTGAGACAAATAGACAAATAGTGAAGTCCCTGATCAGACGCCGCCTTGAAAAGGCGGCGTCTGATCTGGGACTGCACTATTTGTCGTGGTGCATTTATGCGACTGCGGCGGTGAAAGGGTTAATCAAATTTCAATGTAATTTTACAAGAATGTGTCTTAGGTAGCATATTTTCACAAGTCGCTATTATTCGTCCAACGACATGGCCGCTAGGAATGGGGCTGCTATTACTTAACCCTTTACCCCATGAATGGTCAAGTAAATAAAATATAACATTAATCAGATGAAATGTTACACTGGCATATGGACAAAGGCGGGTTTCGCACTGGCATCAGCTGTAGACTCAGATATATTTTATATGAGAACTAAACAGAGCAGATCCTGATCAGTATGGTCCTACAATAGCCGCCTGACCTCGGTCTATTCAGTTTGGAAATTTGTGAAAAAGTATTTCTGTCATTAAAGGGTTAAATAGCTACTGTGAAAATTACAGAAATCTCTGACCAGATTCTAATATAATACCTGAAGTCAAGGTTCAACACTTTGCGCCATAGAGAGGCATGTTGGCACCTATGCAAACAGAGAAGACTCAAGTTAGACGGTTCTAAAGATCTGCTCTGTTTGCGCTTAAAAACAATATAAATATTACTACTGTCTTTACAATCGTTAAAAGGTAAAATTGTCTTTGCAATGATTAAAAAGTTAAACTGTCTTTGCAATGATTAAAAAGTTAAACTGTCTTTGCAATGATTAAAAAGTTAAACTGTCTTTGCAATGATTAAAAAGTTAAACTGTCTTTGCAATGGTTAAAATGGTTAAACTGTCTTTGCAATGATTAAAAAGTTAAACTGTCTTTGCAATGGTTAAAATGGTTAAACTGTCTTTGCAATGGTGAAAATGGTTAAACTGTCTTTGCAATGGTCAAACTGTCTTTGCAATGGTTAAAATGGTTAAACTGTCTTTGCAATCGTTAAAATGGTTATATTCGTTCATGATGAAGCAATATTTATACATTTTTCTGACATGAATATAATTTATGGAGTAAAGGGTTAAATGTGTAGTGTTTGTATATTTTAAAACTATGGTATACTACAGTAAAACCTCGATTATTCGAATTTTCGTTATAGAAGAATTTAGACCCTTTTAGGCAGGTGGCTGCTTAATGCATGGTGAAAGTCATGCAGAAAGCTCCTAGAGGAGCTTTCTGCATGACTTTCACCAAGCATTAAGTTGCCACCTGTCTTAAAGATCGATAATAATACGTATTTTAGTGTTCGAATAATCGAAGTTTTACTGTAGTTTGTTTTATTATATGTGATATGGATGTGTCTAAGACTATACAATATTGAAGTCTGAGACTTCAATATGAGGAAGTGTCACATACAACATTATATATTATGCCAACGTTGATGTGTCCGAGACTATCTGCAGGTAGGTCTAAGACACCAGTAGATATGTTGGAGTGTCTTAGACAACGTTATGTTGATGTGTTTTCAAACAACATAAGTTCATTGTATTCTTCTAGTGTCTTCTAGTACACCCTTGTCTGTGCATCTTAGTATAGAATTGATGTGTAAAGACTACATCATGTTGATTTGATTTAGACTACATTTTGTTGAATTACCTTCTGGTACACCACGTTGTTTATCTTAGACACCATAGTACTGGTTGTTGAAGTGCCTTATAGTAAGTTATGTTTGTGTCCTAGGCACCACTTTGTTAATGTGTCGGTGCTCCATCATGTTCAAATGTCTTCGAATGTGTTATATGTTTATGCCCCCATCACAGTGTTAATGCGTTGATGCATCATGTTCAAATGTCTTAGACTATATTGTGTTGAAGTGCCTTCTTATATATGTGTGTGCCCTCATCACAGTGTCAATGCGTTGATGCATCATGTTGATATTTCTTAGACTACTCTGTCAAAGTGCCTTCTAGTAGAGTAGGTTTGTGTGTCCTAGACACCACATTGTCGATGTATCAAGTGCTTTCTACTATGATATGTTTGTTTCTCCTGGGCATACAATTTGTCCATATGTTTCTTCACTTCAATATATTGAAGTATCACAGACTGATTTATGTTGTTGATCGTTTTGGTGATAATGCTTAATTGTTGTGAAATAATTTGAAACTTTTATTTTATATACTTATTCATATTGCTGTGTATATCATAAATCACGGCAATATTCTATTCAAAGGGTTATATTACAGACATATTGCATTGGTTCTGTACTGTACAAGGGTAATATTTGAAGATCAAAATCACATATCAAGGGCTCACCTCAAAAACCATTGTATCACGTTTTCTCTTTATTGCAATGCAGAATCATTCTTTGTCTGTTCAGATTTCAGATTTGTTTTCGACGATTTCTTTCTAAACTTCACGGTTATAGAGGCAAACAGTTTGGATACTTGCGATGCGCTGATTAACCCAACGTATTATCTGGATATAAACTGTTCAAGGTGGGAGGAATAGTCGCATTCAGTCTAGTAACTGTAGTAGTATGATATTGGTGTGTGTATGGTCTTGTGTTTTTGAGGAGTAAGATGATTGTTATCTTAGATTTCGTGGTAACCAATTCTCTCACTATCAATGACTAGTTTGAGCTCTAATTACTACGTTTTCGGACACCCAGTCACTCCTCGCTATGGGTTTGTAAAGCTGAATAATTGATATTGATTACTTCTGGTTAGACTGATATACAATGTAATGGCAAATAGTGCATCCCCTGGTCAAACTGCTCCTTTTTGACCAGGGTCTGCACTATTTGCATCAGATAGTCTATCCGAATACCTACGGTAATTTGGGTGTGTATTAAAGAGTTAAAGGTTGTTTTATTTTACAGAAAATGCATTTAACAGTGGTTGTAAATGTTGAATTACATTGAAAATTCTCTAAATTGACCACCCTGTGATAAAGCGTGAGAGTCTTTAAAGGCAGGTGACTGCTTAACCATTTTCCTGTTCAATATTCATGTAAGAAATACTGACATCATGAATATATTTTGCTGATTTGTTTTTTATAATTTTTACTTTAGAAGGGATTTTGTTTTGCTTTGACAAACAGTGTAGAATCAGGTCTGTACAATGTCATAAGCAAACAGCACATACTGATCACGTATAGAAGCCATCTGATCTGGGTCTACCCTGTTTGCAAATGTGTGAATAATCGTTTATATCAGGGAGAGGGTTAGTTCAGACAGCTAACAAGGGAGCTTTCTAGATGATTTTGTCCTGCATTAGGCTACCATGTCGAAACCCGCTGTACACAAGGTGATCCAACTCTGACAACAGTATGTTTACTACATGCTGACTTGTTCAAGCTTTTGAGGAACTATATTAATTGAGCATCAAACATATTTGATCCTGATAACTGTGTGTCACATCTAGATATATATCCTGATTAGGGGCTAAGTAACTCTATGTCACATCTAACTATTGATCCTGATGAGAGGTCGAGTAACTCTGTGTCACATCTAGATCTGGATCCTGATGAGAGGTCGAGTAACTCTGTGTCACATCTATATCTGGATCCTGATGAGAGGCCGGGTAACTCTGTGTCATATCTATATCTGGATACTGATGAGAGGTCGAGTAACTCTGTGTCATATCTATATCTGGATACTGATGAGAGGTCGAGTAACTCTGTGTCACATCTAGATATTGATCCTGATGAGAGGCCGAGTAACTCTGTGTCACATCTAGATATTGATCCTGATGAGAGGCCGAGTAACTCTGTGTCACATCTAGATATGGATCCTGATGAGAGGCCGAGTCACTGGATTCTGATGATAGGCCGAGTAACCCTGTGTCACATCTAGATATTGATCCTGATGAGAGGCTGAGTAACAATGTGTCACATCTACATGTGGATCCTGATGAGAAGCCGAGTAACTCTGTGTAGCATCTAGATATTGATCCTGATGAGAGGCCGAGTGACTCTGTGTCACATCTATATATGGATCCTGATGAGAGTCCGAGTAACTCTGTGTCACAGCTAGATATGGATCCTGATGAGAGGCCGAGTAACTCTGTGTCACATCTAGATATGGATCCTGATGAGAGGCCGAGTCACTGGATTCTGATGATAGGCCGAGTAACCCTGTGTCACATCTAGATATTGATCCTGATGAGAGGCTGAGTAACTCTGTGTCACATCTAGATTCTTATGTAACCCTTTCCCTGTTCTATGTTTATTACAAACGTCAATACTGAATAGTCATGGGCAAAATAGTTATAATAAAATATGTTAGGTGGAACATTGTAGCCATATTAGAAACTAAAGAAACAGATCTATTAAATTCCACTAGCAAACAGATCAGACCCTGATCAGACGGCATCTATAGTAGCCGTCTGATCTGCGTCTACTCTGTTTGCAAACGCGTGTAAATGCGTTTATATGAAGGAAAGGGTTAACAGATGATCGCTAAGACAATCTTTTTACAAACGCACATGTATGTTATTACAGAAAACCTCTGCAAAGCGATCATTTGATAAATAAACATCAATGCGAATGATTGCTTTATGCAGGACTAAGTACTACAAACAGCTCCTAAAGTATGCATTATAGTAGCACCTGCCTCAAACACCCAGAATAAGATCTCGTTTTGGTGATCGCTATATAAATGTTATACAGTAAAACCTCTCTATAACGGCCACTAAATTGTGTTAATTATTTGGTATTTAGGGCAGGTGGTTGCTTAAAGCAAGATGAAAGTAAAACAGAACGCTCCTATAGCCTTTAACACAATATATTTGATGTAATTTAGTGGTCGTTATAGAGAGGTTTTACTGTATGTACTGTATATGTGTTGCTATGCCAGTTTATGAGTGTCTGATGGTTGTATACAGAAAGGCAGTTTTACAATTTGTTTTCTCTTTAACATGTTAGTATTCAATATGGTTCTTAACCAATAAGCAATAAAAACATATTACCTTCACTTTGTCTTATTTCTGTCGAATACAGTTAATGAATGGTTGTGTATCTTAACTGTCAGAGAGTCAAGCCAAACTTTGAGAAGTTGCTGTGCCGTTATACTAAATATCTATATATTACTTTTAAGTCAATACTTAGGCCACTGTCTGTGCAAATAGGTCTCACCGTTTTGCAAGAAGAGTAGACCCAGACCAGCTGGCGAATCTCTGAGACGGCGTCTGGTCATGGTCAACCCTGCTCGGGAGAATGAGACAAACGAATTTACACGACCCTAGAATCAGCTAATAATCGGAATGTTGCAGTTCACATGAAAGGTTCCACGTACATACAGAAATTGGATATGTTACACGTGGCATGTTTCGCGTAGACAGTAACTGGGAACGTTATACGTGGCATGTTTCGCGTACAGACAGTAACTAGGAACGTTACACGTGGCATGTTCTACGTACAAACAGTAGTTGGATACGTGGCATGTTCCACGTATAGACAGTACATGTAATTGGATTCGCTACACGTGGCATGTTCCACGTACAGACAGTAACTGTGTACGTTACACGTGGCATGTTCCACATATAGACAATAATTCGATACGTTACACGTGGCATGTTCCACGTACAGACAGTAATTGTGTACAATATATAGAAAACAACCATTGAATAGAAACGAGATGAATTTATTTTTTAACCTTATGAATATTTATTTCATAAAATTATGATATGTATGATTTTTATAATGGCATTTGAAAACTGGCATGTTCGATCATGGTAGAAACTGTAGAATCTGATCTATATCATTTTCAATGCAAACAAAGCATACCCTGATCGGGTGACTCCTGCAGGTATTTGTCTGATATGTGTCTACTCTGTTTGCAGATACGCTAAAGGCCGTATCTTTAACCCTTTACCCAATGGCCTATTTCTAGTTATGAAGACAGATGACCACTTAAAGAAGGATGAAAGTAAAGCAGAATGCGCCTTAAGGCGCATTCTGCTTTACTTTCATCCTGCTTTAAGCTACCACCTGCTAGGATATTGAAAATAGTTATTATGCTATATTTATATAACTGTATAAATATGAACTATTTTCTTCAGCGGATGAATAATTTAAATACGCTAAAAGCCGCTTCTATAAGGGAAAGGGATAAGACCAGTGGTCAACTATTAGCAGTAGAACAGAATTGTTCGTGCCTTCGTTATCTTTGCGTTGGTCTTTCCTTCCTATCTTATCAAAACACGATTGGAGCGCCAAGCAGTTTGAAATCCGATAAGGCACAACATGGAATATGCAGTACCATTTCTATAGTCAGCATCTGCAGTATTCCAGTGAGGCAGGTGAGGAGGCATCACCAGGCATTTCACGGTACTATTTGAACACTTCGTCAGCGTGGGGTTACGGAAAAAATGCTTTACCCATTTTATTCATCTTTTAACATTCACCTGCTAAGGGCGACCTGACAGACATTTGTAACTCGACGTCTCATCTGGATCCAATCTCTTTGGCACTCGGTCAATAATTTCTCAAACATTTAAACGAATCGAAAGCAAGTAAACTGACAGCAGATCTGAGTTGGAGTAGACATCATTGTACAGCAGGTTAAGGGTTGACGTCTTGTTAGGGATTGACACCGAACTGGCAGGTAATTTGAAATCAACATCCGTCAATGGTACCCTTTCTGCCATGGCAAAACACATCCTGTGTCCATTTGCTATTATAAAAGACACTTCAATATCCGTGGTGTTATTACTTTACTCATTAATACATACCACAATGGCAATGGACGACAACTCTATGTCAGAGTATATTTAACCAACTGTAGTTACCTCCCTTAGGTAAACACCGAATGTAGGTCAAATTGATGCGTGCACACACTTAAACGCAAGTTTACCGTATGTGCCCAGGCCACATTTAACAAACGGATGTCAGCAATAGAAATAGTTGTTAAAGATCCTCTTCTCTCACGGTTGTGAAAAGGTAGGTAGCTTACTTATAACATATTCTCTTCAATGAGCTGTTTAGACGGCATGCTAACGTTCGCGTTGTCTTTGATTGCCGAATAGCGACCAAACCGAAAGTATTTGTAGTAGGCCTACATATATAGATCTATGTAAACTATGTATATTAATAACCATGTGTTACTCACATGTGTATCTTTATTAGACTATGTAGACGCTCTCTCTTTGTAACGTATACGTACATGTTTATTTACTGTGGACACTTTATTCCATACTATAACGTTACATATACAGATCTGCAACATTTAGGAGTTAAACGGACCTAAAGTTGCAAACCGACTAGACCTAGACCAGGGTGCTTCTGTTGGAGCCCTCTTATCAGCGTCTGCTTACTTGGTTCTATAATTCCTGTCATTATAAGATAAGAACTAATCTAATCAGTATTCACGATGTCATTATTTCTTACATACATATTCATTAGGTCAGGGGTTAATTAAGGGTCAAATATGCAAGGTATACTCTGCGTATTGTACAAAGCGATCACTTAGTAAATGTCTTTTCGGTCTTTAAAAACAAGTGGTTGCCTAATGCTGCATAACGTAATGAAGAAAGCTCCTTATGGAACTTTCTTGATTACTTTCATTCTGCATTAATTTACCATCTCATTCTGTTTATAAGAATGACCATTAGACCTTTGAATAGTCAGTCGCTGTAGATCGATGTACTGTTCTGCGTTTACTTTGAAGTTTGCACACTAAGTAATATTTCATCTGCAACAACTGGCGTCTGTTTCAGTTTTTAAAATACAGTTTCTCTCATTTCCCTGCAAACATATCACCAAAGTTTCAAAATGTTTGGATCCTGATCAGACCCCGCATTATGTGACGTCTCATCTGACTGCTAACTGTTTGCCCGCCAACGCGCAAACAGTCAATATAGTATGTTTAAATAGTTAATTGTTTATTAGACTTTATTAACAGTATCAGATTTAACAGTATTTGCATCAAATGTTCCCCCTTTACAGCATATGCATTTTTGCCGAACAAATTAATTTATAAAACGACCGGATCCATCATTTTTCAATCTATTATATATACTGTATGTATGTCTCCCTCATGTTGTACATGTTAGGTCCGTGAAGTTTGCACGACATTAGACTTTTAGACCTTCGACAGAAATTGTCTAAATGTCTAATTTAGACATTAGACAATACAGCTTTTTTCCATAATGTTCAACAAATGTCCATTTCGACGTAAGACAATATAGCTTTTTCCATAACGTCGAAAAAGTGTCTAATTTAGACGTTAGACAATTTGTCCGAACGCGGAAC
The DNA here is from genome assembly GCA_963576725.1 of Azorinus chamasolen. Classification (NCBI taxonomy): domain Eukaryota; kingdom Metazoa; phylum Mollusca; class Bivalvia; order Cardiida; family Solecurtidae; genus Azorinus; species Azorinus chamasolen. Next base: position 26,717,497 of record OY755246.1, on the reverse strand, counting down.
ATGTCTAAATATTGTCCAATTTAGACATTTAGACAGTTCTATCAAGTCGGAAAAATTGTCTAACAAGTGTCTAATTTAGACGTTGGACATTGTGTCCGACCGGGGAAATTGTCTAAATATTGTCCAAATTTAGACATTAGACAGTTTTATCAAGCCAGAAAAAGTGTCTAACAAGTGTCTAATTTAGACGTTAGACAATTTGCTGGACCAAGAAAATGTCTAAATATTGTCTAATTTAGACATTAGACATTTCTATCAAGTCGAAAAAATGTCTAACAGGTGTCTAATTTAGACATTAGACAACTTGCCGGACAGGGAAAAATGTCTAAATATTGTCCAATTTAGACATAAGACATTTGTATTAAGTCGGAAAAATTGCCTTACAAGTGTCTAATTTCGACGTTGGACAATTGCCTGACCGGGGAAAGTGTCTAAATATTGTCCAATTTAGACATTAGACAGTTCTCTCAAGTCTAAAAAAGTGTCTAACAAGTGTCTAATTTAGACTTTAGACAATTTGAAGGACAGGAAAAAATGTCTAAATATTGTCTAATTTAGACATTAGACATTTCTATCAAGTCGAAAAAATGTCTAACAGGTGTCTAATTTAGACATTAGACAATTTGGCTGACAGGGAAAAATGTCTAAATATTGTCCAATTTAGACATAAGACATTTGTATTAAGTCGGAAAAATTGTCTAACAAGTGTCTAATTTCGACGTTGGACAATTGCCTGACCGGAGAAAGTGTCTAAATATTGTCCAATTTAGACATTAGACAGTTCTCTCAAGTCTAAAAAAGTGTCTAACAAGTGTCTAATTTAGACGTTAGACAATTTGCAGGAGAGGAAAAAATGTCTAAATATTGTCCAATTTTAGACATTAGACATTTCTATCATGTCGGAAAAAAGTGTCTAAAAAGTGTCTGATTTCGACGTTGGACAATTTACCCGACCGGGGAAATTGTCTAAATATTGTCCAATTTAGACATTAGACAGTTCTATCAAGCCGGAAAAGGTGTCTAACAAGTGTCTAATTTAGACATTAGACAATTTTCCGGACAGGGAAAAATGTCTAATTATCGTCCAATCTAGACATTAGACAGTTCTCTCAAGTCGGAAAAAGTGTCTAACAAGTGTCTAATTTAGACATTAGACAATTTGGCGGACAGGGAAAAATGTCTAAATATTGTCCAATTTAGACATTAGACATTTCTATCAAGTCGGAAAAAATGTCTAACAAGTGTCTAATGTAGACGTTAGACAATTTGCAGGACAGGGAAAAATGTCTAAATATTGTCCAATTTTAGACATTAGACATTTCTATCAAGTCGAAAAAAGTGTCTAAAAAGTGTCTAATTTCGACGTTGGACAATTTGCCGGAACGGGGAAATTGTCTAAATATTGTCCAATTTAGACATTAGACAGTTCTATCAAGCCGGAAAAAGTGTCTAACAAGTGTCTAATTTAGACATTAGACAATTTTCCGGACAGGGAAAAATGTCTAAATATTGTCCAATCTAGACATTAGACATTTCTATCAAGTCGGAAAAATTGTCTAACAAGTGTCTAATTTAAGAGATTAGACAATTTGCCGGATAGGGAAAAATGTCTAAATATTGTCAAATTTTAGACATTAGACATTTCTATCAAGTCGGAAAAAGTGTCCTGTCAGTGTCTAATTTCGACGTTGGACAATTTGCCCGACCGGGGAAAATGTCTAAATATTGTCTAATTTAGACATTAGACATTTCTATGAAGTCGGAAAAAGTGTCTAAAAAGTGTCTAATTTCGGCGTTGGACAATTTGCCCGACCGGGAAAAATGTCCAAATATTGTCCAATTTAGACATAAGATATTTCTATTAAGTCGGAAAAAATGTCTAGCAAGTGTCTAATTTCGACGTTGGACAATTTGCCTGACCGAGGAAAGTGTCTAAATATTGTCCAATTTAGACATTAGCCAGTTGTTCTCAAGTCGGAAGAAAGTGTCTAACAAGTGTCTAATTTAGACATTAGACAATTTGGCGGACAGGGAAAAATGTCTAAATATTGTCCAATTTAGACATTAGACATTTCTATCAAGTCGGAAAAAGTGCCTAAAAAGTGTCTAATTTAGACATTAGACAATTTGGCAGACAGGGAAAAATGTCTAAATATTGTCCAATTTAGACATTAGACATTTCCATCAAGTCGGGAAAAATGTCTATCAAGTGTCTAATTTAGACATGAGACAATTTGGCTGACAGGGAAAAATGTCTAAATATTGTCCAATTTAGACAGTAGACATTTCTATCAAGTCGGAAAAAATGTCTAACAAGTGTCTAATTTAGACATTAGACAATTTGGCTGACAGGGAAAAATGTCTAAATAGTGTCCAATTTAGACATTAGACATTTCTATCAAGTCGGAAAAAATGTCTAACAAGTGTCTAATTTAGACGTTAGACAATTTGCCAAACAGGGGAAAATGTCTAAATATTGTCCAATTTTAGACATTAGACATTTCTATCAAGTCGGAAAAAGTGTCTAAAAAGTGTCTAATTTCGACGTTGGACATTGTGCCTGACCTGGGAAAATGTCTAAATATTGTCCAATTTAAACATTAGACAGCTCTATCAAGTTGGAAAAACGTGTCAAACAATTGTCTAATTTAGAGGTTGGACAAATTGCCCGAACGGGAAATTTGTCTTATGTCTAATTGGACAATATTAAGACATTCTTCCCTTTCCGGAATATTGTCCAACGTCGAAATTAGACACTTTTTAGACACTTTTTAGCCCGTTTTCTCACGGCAGCAGGCTGTCCCGTGGAAATCCCCGTTGAAGCACGGGGCCCGACTGCCCCGGCGCGCATCGCTCCGTCCTCGTGGTAGATCCCCGTGTTTGCACGGGATCTGGCTCCTACGATCTGCGCTGCTCGGTGCCGTGGCAGTCCTGGCGATCGCGGCTCCGTCCCCATTGGAGATTCCCGTATTCTAACGGGACCCGGCTGCCGCAGACTACGCGGCTTGGTCCCATCAAAGATCGCCGAGTTAGCAGGGCCATGCCATCGGACTTTCCCGGCCAGCTTTTTAGACATGTTTTCCGACTTGAGAGAAATGTCTAATGTCTAATTAGACAATATTTAGACATTTTTCCCGTTCCGGCAAATTGTCCAACGTCGAAATTAACAATATTTAGACAATTTCCTCGGCCGGGCAAATTGTCCAACGTCGAAATTAGACACTTTTTAGAAACTTTTTCCGACTTGAGAAAAAAATATCTAATGTCTAATTAGACAATATTTAGACATTTTTCCCGGTCCGGAAAATTGTCTAACGTCTAAATTAGGCACTTGTTAGACAACTTTTCTGGCTTGAGAGAAATGTCTAATGTCTAATTAGACAATATTTAGACATTTTTCCCGTTTCAGAAAACTGTCCAATGTCGAAATTAGACACTTTTTAGACACTTTTTAAACACCTTTCCCGACTTGACAGAAATGTCTAATGTCTAAATTGGACAATATTTAGACATTTCCCCCGTGATCTCACAGCAGCAGGCTGCCCCCGGCCTACGCGGCCCTGTCCCGTGAAAATCCCCGTTGAAGCACGGGATGCGACTGCCCCGGAGTGCATGGCTCCGTCCTCGTGGTAGATCCCCGTGCTTGCACGGGAACTGGCTCCTGCGAGCTGCGCTGCTCGGTCTAGTGTAAGATTACCGTATTTGTGTGACAGCAGGCTTCCCCTGCCAGCTCTAGCTCGATTCATTGGAAGGTCCCGTTGCAGCACGGGATCCGACAGGCCTAGCGCTCGCGATTCCGTCCCAATGGGAGATTCCCGTATTCGAACGGGACCCGGCTGCCGCAGAATGTGCGGCTCGGTCCCATGAAAAATCGCCGAGTTAGCAGGGTCATGGCACCGGACTTCCCCGGCCAGCGCCGCTGGAAGATCCCCGTTAAAGTACGGGAGCGGACTGTTCCGGCACATGCGGCTTCGTCCCGTGGTAGATCCCAGTGTGCGCGGCCTTGCATATTGTCTAACATCTAAATTAGACACTTTTTAGACACTTTTTCCGACTTGAGAGAAATGTCTAATGTCTAATTAGACAATATTTAGACATTTTTCCCGGTCCGGCAAATTGTCTAACGTCTAAATTAGACACTTTTTAGACATTTTTTCCGACTTGAGAAAAAATGTCTGATGTCTAATTAGACAATATTTAGACACTTTTTCCGTTCCGGAAAACTGTCCAATGTCGAATTTAGACACTTTTTAGACACTTTTTAGACACTTTTCCCGACTTGATAGAAATGTCTAATGTCTAAATTGGACAATATTTAGACATTTCCCCCAGTGTTCTCACAGCAGCAGGCTGCCCCGGCCTACGCGACTCTGTCCTGTGGAAATCACCGTTGAAGCAGGGGATGCGACTGCCCCGGAGCGCATGGTTCCGTTCTCGTGGTAGATCCCCGTGTTTGCACGGGAACTGGCTCCTGCGAGCTGCGCTGCTCGGTCCAGTGTAAGATTACCGTATTTGTGTGACAGCAGGCTTCCCCTGCCAGCTCTAGCTCGATTCATTGGAAGGTCCCGTTGCAGCACGGGAGCCGACAGCCCTAGCGCTCGCGACTCCGTCCCAATGGGATATTCCCGTATTCGAACGGGACCCGGCTGCCGCAGAATGTGCGGCTCGGTCCCATGAAAAATTGCCGAGTTAGCAGAGTCATGGCACCGGACTTCCCCGGCCAGCGCCGCTGGAAGATCCCCGTTGAAGTACGGGAGCGGACTGTTCCGGCACATGCGGCATCGTCCCGTTGTAGATCCCAGTGTCCGCGGCCTTGCATATTGTATAACGTCTAAATTAGACACTTTTTAGACACTTTTCCGGCTTGAGAGAAATGTCTAATGTCTAATTAGACAATATTTAGACATTTTTGCCGTTCCGGAAAATTGTCCAACGTCGAAATTAGACACTTTTTAGACACTTTTTCCGACTTGAGAAAAAATGTCTAATGTCTAATTAGACAATATTTAGATATTTTTCCCGTTTCGGAAAATTGTCCAACGTCGAAATTAGACACTTTTTAGACACTTTTTCCGACTTGAGAAAAAATGTCTAATGTCTAATTAGACAATATTTAGACATTTTTCCCGTTTCGGAAAACTGTCCAATGTCGAAATTAGACACTTTTTAGACACTTTTTCCGACTTGAGAAAAAATGTCTAATGTCTAATTAGACAATATTTAGACATTTTTCCCGTTTCGGAAAACTGTCCAATGTCGAAATTAGACACTTTTTAGACACTTTTTAGACACCTTTCCCGACTTGAGAGAAATGTCTAATGTCTAATTAGACAATATTTAGACATTTTTGCCGTTCCGGAAAATTTTCCAACGTCGAAATTAGACACTTTTTAGACACTTTTTCCGACTTGAGAAAAAATGTCTAATGTCTAATTAGACAATATTTAGACATTTTTCCCGTTTCGGAAAACTGTCCAATGTCGAAATTAGACACTTTTTAGACACTTTTTAGACACCTTTCCCGACTTGATAGAAATGTCTAATGTCTAAATTGGACAATATTTAGACATTTCCCCCAGTGTTCTCACAGAAGCAGGCTGCCCCGGCCTACGCGACTCTGTCCCGTGGAAATGCCCGTTGAAGAACGGGATGCGACTGCCCTGGAGCGCATGGCTCCGTCCTCGTGGTAGATCCCCGTGTTTGCACGGGAACTGGCTCCTGCGAGCTGCGCTGCTCTGTCCCGTGTAAGATTACCGTATTAGCGTGACAGCGGGCTTCCTCTGCCAGCTATAGCTCGGTTCAGTGGAAGATCCCGTTGCAGCACGGGAGCCGACAGCCCTGGCGCTCGCGACTCCGTCCCAATGGGAAATTCCCGTATTCGAACGGGACCCGGCTGCCGCAGACTGTATGGCTCGGTCCCATGGAAGATCGCCGAGTTAGCAGGGCCATGGCACCGGACTTCCCCGGTCAGCGCCGCTGGAAGATCCCCGTTGAAGTACGGGAGTCCACTGCTTCGGCCCATGCGGCTTCGTCCCATGGTAGATCCCAGTGTTCGCGGCCTTGCATATTGTCTAACGTCTACATTAGTCACGTTTTAGACAATTTTTCAAACTTGAGAGAAATGTCTAATGTCTAGTTAGACAATATTTAGACATTTTTCCCCGTCCGACAAATTGTCTAACGTCTAAATTAGACACTTTGTAGACAATTTTTCCGACCTGAGAAAAAATGTCTAATGTCTAATTAGACAATATTTAGCGTCTAAATTAGACACTTGTTAGACAATTGTTCCGACTTGATACAAATGTCTAATGTCTAATTAGACAATATTTAGACATTTTTCCCGTGTCCGAAAATTGTCCAACGTCGAAAGACACTTTTTAGACACTTTTTTCGACTTGATAGAAATGTCTAATGTCTAAATTGGACAATATTTAGACATTTTTCCAGTTTCGGCATATTGTCTAACATCTAAATTAGACACTTTTTAGACATTTTTTTCCGACTTGATAGAAATGTCTAATGTCTATTTTAGACATTATTTAGACATTTTTGTCGTTCTGTCAAATTGTCTAACGTCTATATAAGACACTTGTTAGACACTTTTTTCTGAATTGAGAGAACTGTCTAATGTCTAAATTGGACAATATTTAGACGTTTTACCCGTTCGGACAAGTTGTCCAACGTCTAAATTAGACACTTGTAAGACATTTTTTCCGAATTGATAGGACTGTCTAATGTCTAAATTGGACAATATTTAGACATTTTTCTCGGTCCGGCAAATTGTCTAATGTCTAAATTAGACACTTGTTAGACACTTTTTTCCAACTTGATAGAAGTGTCTAATGTCTAAAATTGGACAAAATTTAGACAATTTCCCCCGTCTGGCAAATTGTCCAACGTCTAAATTAGACACTTTTTCGACGTTATGGAAAAAAGCTGTATTGTCTAACGTCGAAATTGGACATTTGTTGAACATTATGGAAAAAGCTGTATTGTCTAATGTCTAAAATTGGACATTTAGACACTTTCTGTCGAAGGTCTAAAAGTCTAATGTCGTGCAAACTTCACGGACCTGTACATGTTAGTACCTGAGACGAAATAAAGATATGTTCTGTTCTGTTCTGTTCAGATGTCGAAAACTGACACTGCTTCACATACTAAAGTGTTGTGCTACAAAACTACTTATCAGCGATGTTAGGGTCAAAATTTGAAGTAAGTGAACCAAACCAAACGCTTTGCAGTCGAAAGAAAATTACAAGTGCTCATAGCGTCAATGGAACCACAGGATGACCTACCAGCGTACGTCACAACTAGAGGTTGATACGGTGGCTACTTTGGGCCTCTCAAGTAGACAATTGTTGACACCCTTGCCAACTGAGTAGGCCTAGATATGAAAGCTCCTATAGGAACTGTCTGGTCTGAATTTGCTCGACTTGCTTATGCAGTAAAATATACCTGATTCTCAAAGTTCTGTCAGCTGTCAGCCAAAACTTTCCTCGTTAGCATGCATTTATATAAAAACAATCAGCCCATGAATATTCATGCAGTTATAAATTATTGAATTGATATTCTTGGAAGATATGGTTAGCACTTTGCTGCCAATGTCGCATCTGTGATTACCTATGCGACCCGTATAGACGGCGTCTCAAACTGTTTCTTACTGTGACTGACTTTTTATAAACAAAATTCAAGAAAAAATAAATATCTAAAATGAAAATTGTAGCAGACGGCAAAAGGGTGAAAAGACGAAGCTTAATGATTTAACACAGCTGGCTGCTAAGTACAAAGCCAAGAAAATGTCGAAATTTGTCTTATCATCGTTTTGCAGTATATTCGTCATACATGAAGCTACCAACTGTCCCAAAGATTGATACTTTAATTTGAAAACAAATGACAGGGTCGCCGAAAACATATTCATATGTACAGTCAAGTCTCGCTAATGCGTCTGCATAATTTATTAAGGTAGGAATCTGTAAGAGCAGGTGGTTGCCTAATGCAGACCAAAGGTAATGCACAAAGCTCCCATAACTTTTGTCCTGCATTAAGCTACTAACTGTTTAAAAAATCGATATTATACTTCTTTAAAAGGTCGTATTAATTAGCGAGACTTTGCTGTATTAGAAATATTTTCATTAGTGTGTGGTGATTAGAAATATGTTAATAACGTTCTGTCAAATGAGGTTAAACAAAGAGTAAAGGGAAGCCTGAGTCCTTATCATGCAGTAGGAAATTTTGTCTGTTCAAACTCTGATCTGGATCAATGTTTACGTACTACCCTATCGTTCAAGCGTCTGAGAAACTCCTGATCGAGTGTCAAACAGCTTGGATCTTGATCGAGTGTCAAACAGCTTGGATCCTGGTGAGATTACGACTTACTCTGTGCCTAATCTAGATCCAATCTGTTTGCACATGCTAATCTAGCCACGCTTAACATGACAATGGCTAATTCAAACCTTTCAATAGCAGTTAGGAGAAAGGAAATCATAAGCAGACATACTTAGTCGTTTCATCAGGATCTACACTGTTCAACACTCATATGATGCCATGTAAAGTAAGAACATAATAAACATTTATCCGGCTAACGGCGACGTGATTCGAATTTGCAAACAGTTCGGATCCAGGTGTAACTAAGCGTCTCTTCTGGATCCAGGTGTAACTAGGCGTCCCTTCGGGATATATGTGTAACTAGGCGTCCCTTCAGGATATATGTGTAACTAGGCGTCTCTTCAGGATATATATATATATATATATATATGTGTAACTAGGCGTCTCTTCAGGATCCAGGTGTAACTAGGCGTCTATTCAGGATATATGTGTAACTAGGCGTCTCTTCGAGATATATGTGTAACTAGGCGTCTCTTCAGGGTATAAGTGTAACTAGGCGTCTCTTCGAGATATATGTGTAACTAGGCGTCTATTCAGGATATATGTGTAACTAGGCGTCTCTTCGAGATATATGTGTAACTGGGCGTCTATTCAGGATATATGTGTAATTAGGCGTCTCTTCGAGATATATGTGTAACTAGGCGTCTATTCAGGATATATGTGTAACTAGGCGTCTCTTCGAGATATATGTGTAACTAGGCGTCTCTTCGAGATATATGTGTAACTAGGCGTCTATTCAGGATATATGTGTAACTAGGCGTCTCTTCGAGATATATGTGTAACTAGGCGTCTCTTCGAGATATATGTGTAACTAGGCGTCTATTCAGGGTATATGTGTAACTAGGCGCCTCTTCAGGATATATGTGTAACTAGGCGTCTCTTCAGGATCCATGTGGATTGACACTTCTCTAAAGCTCAATCCATTCGGAAAAGTCAAAAATGCCGCAGGTCAACATTTTCGCCGACATTATTTTTTTACAGTGGGTAAAGAAATATATTTCAGGAATAAACCTAGTTTCAGCAGACAGACTATTTCCGTCGTGCTAAATGTCTGACCTCTTTCCTCATATATAGTTATAAACTCCTATTCACGCATTTGCTAACAGCGTAGACCCAGCTCAGATGGTGCCTACAGAAACCGTCTTATCAAGGTCTGCTTCGTTTGCTAATGGAATTATGTAGATCGATCCTATAGCCTTTGTCTTAGCCAACATTTCCCTTGAATATTTTATAGAACCCCCCCCCCCCCCCCAAAAAAAAATAATGTAATGAATATTCATGAAGTAGACAATCAATTCATGCATAAATGTCCACTAGAGAAAGAGTTTAACGTATACAATCCATAATACATATATATTCAGACTCACGTTTTTCTACCATCTCATGTTACAGCAATACATCACCCTATCAACTTATTTCGAACACGTGGTGCTTGTGAACATCCTTCGATTTGACATAGGTAAGCATGCAATTATCCGTGATAAGTTTTTTTTGATTACTGTTGTGTCATTTGGGGTAAATGCAGTGCTTCACAAGAAGACAGAATTATTAGATTTAAAAAAGTGCTGCAAGACTCATACTTCAGAAAGATTTAAATACTCCATCTTCTATACTTTTCAATGAACTTAGATCGATGCTATTTCCTGAACGAGTAAAGTTTCAAAAACAGTTTTACTATTCAAAATATTCAACGGGCTTTCTCCAGATTACTTATACGAAATGTTCACACTGATGTTCATGATAGAACTCTTAGATCTTCATCATAATTTCAACTTTACTTGCCAAAGCCTAATACTGAGTTCTTTCGAAATTCTTTTAATTACTCTGGAACAGTCTTCCATGTTATGTCAAGAACGTTAATTCTGTGAAACAATTTAAACTATTTTATCTGCAGCGAACCAGGCTAAACAATGTCCGTTGAATCAAGTGCACGTTTTGTACTTCTTGTTTCATATTTCACAATGCATTATGTATGTCATATATTTTGAGTGTTAAACAGTGTACTTTCGAGTGCCAAGCAGCCTGGATCCTGTTCAGGCGCTGAGAAGTGAGGCGACTGATCTTAATCTAAGCTGTTTGCGACAACGTTAAAAGTTGTGCATTTAAAAATCACTTTAAAAATTATTCTTATAAAAACATTTTAGTATCTAACAATTGCGATCTCTGTCTAATCCCAAACTGGATCAACGCTGTTTGCACGGTTCAGTTGGCAATGATCAGGCTGTTTGCACGGTTCAGTTGGCAATGATCAAGGCTGTTTGCGCGGCTCAGTTGGCAATGATCAAGGCTGTTTGCACGGCTCAGTTGGCAATGATGAAGGCTGTTTGCACGGCTCAGTTGGCAATGATCAAGGCTGGCAATGATCAAGGCTGTTTGCACGGTTAAGTTGGCAATGATCAAGGCTGTTTGCACGGCTCAGTTGGCAATGATCAAGGCTGTTTGCACGGCTCAGTTGGCAATGATCAAGGCTGTTTGCACGGTTCAGTTGGCAATTATCAAGGCTGTTTGCACGGTTCAGTTGGCAATGATCAAGGCTGTTTTGCACGGCTCAGTTGGCAATGATCAAGGCTGTTTGCACGGCTCAGTTGGCAATGGTCAAGGCTGTTTGCACATCAAGGCTGTTTGCACGTCTCAGCTGGCAATAATCAAAGCTGTTTGCACGGCTCAGTTGGCAATGATCAAGGCTGTTTGTACGGCTCAGTTGGCAATGATCAAGGCTGTTTGCACGGCTCACTTGACTATGCTTTTAAAGTTGGATTATTTACATGATCGGCGTCTCCTTTGGGTCCAAACTATTTCCGAAACTTATAATAATAATAATAATAATAAAAGAATACTTTATTTAACGAGATAACTCATTTGACCAGGTCAGTCTAACTGCTGTTCGTGATAAAATAGCTTTTGCAAACAGATTGGAACCAGAACAGATGCCAAATAACTCGACGTCTAATCCGGACCCATGGTGTTCGGCACTGGGTGAATTGTTTCCCAACGGTGGGTGATTTCGGACACTTTTAAAATGAAGCAGATGAGAGTTTCAGCAGACGACATTTGCAGCAGGCGGTTGATTGATTGATTGATTGATTGATTGATTGATCTCTTTATTTCCTCCATTAATGGATAGTACATAATGGAGAGTTTTATTGTTTATATGTTTTGAAGGCCTCATGGTAGATTGACCTGGTCAAATGAGTTCTCTCGTTAAATAAAGTCGTTATTATTGTTATTATTGTTATTATTATTATTATTATTATTATTATTATTATTATTATTATTATAAGTTTCGAAAACAGTTTGAAACCGAAGGAAACGCCGAGTGACTCGGCCGAGTGACTCGGCGTCTGCTCAGGATTAAAACTGTTTGACACTGACATTTCTGTAAAGAAAAAGAAGTAAATATAGCTTTGTAACTGTTAGAGCCATGTCCAGACATTTTTATCAGTTTTTGATCTGGATCCGATTCGCTGTGTTATAATATTCTCTATTCGTCCTGTGGATATATTTGCTGTTATATGTACTTTTTCCAGTCGTGTGGCCTTTATTCTGATATTAATGGAGCATCTGAAAACACCCCGAGGTTACGCTGAAGATTTTGATTCAGACTGGTACCTGGAAAATTACATCAAAACACTAAACCAGCAGCTAGAATCAGGAGGCATTCTGCCCTTTTCGCTAGATTTTCTACACGACACTTTCAAGTCAGGTAAGTTGTAACCTTTTGCTCTACCAGCTATATACGTAAATGATTTATTTCGGTGCTATTGTGATTATTGATCTGTCAAACTGGCAATAACACAAACCTGCAGATTAGATAAATATTGGCCCTGTACTGCATGACTATTCATGTAAGAATTAATGGCATCATGAATATTTATTAGCTGAATTTTTATAACGGCATATGTACACAGGATATTTTGTTATTTGTAGAAACTATAAAGTCAGATCGATTATAATGTCGTCAGAAATCAGACCAGAACATGTTCCGACGGCTCGTACAGGAGCTGTCTGATCTGGGTCTAATATGTTGGCAAATGCGTGAAAAAGCGTTTATATGAAGGAAAAGGTTGACCCGTTTCTCCCTTACTTCCGTCTGGCTTGCGATAGGTCGGTGGTTCTACTTGGATGTTCCTGTGCACGAAACAAGGCAATTTGTTCAGTGAACAGAAGAACCTCTTGGGTCTTCTTCCACCTGTAATTATGTTATTAGCTGGAGGTCGTCATGTGACTGAACTACTGCTGAAATGACGTATAACCCGTTAAAAACCAAACAAAACCAAAAATATTCATGACAGATTCCACGCATTTTAAAATTTAGGTAATTAATTTATTTTTTATATATTTGAAACATTAATTAACTAATTATTCTATATAGAATAAGTGAATAGATTAAATAAGCAAACAGAGTAGATCATGTTAAGACCGCTCCTACAACTCTTATCTGGAGTAAACAGTTAATTATTATATTTAAAGTATCTTTTATATTTATATACTTACCCGCCAAATCCTATCTTGCTGCTACTTATTTAAATCGTTTCAGGGAGGCAATGAATGGTAGAAACATAGGGTTTGTCTGAGATGTGTATAACAAAGTTGAATTGACCACTACATGTATGCACAGTCATGTTACATTCATTTAATTTTAATATATTTCAGACAGAAAATTCAAGTCAGTTTTATAAAACGAGGCACTGAAATAAAAGAGTAGTAGAAATTTAATCCATAACCTCATACATAATCATGTTAAAAATAAATTGTCTCATGAATATTAATTAGACTATTGGTAACCATTTGATCTGGGTAAACTCTGTTTGCAAAGGCGTAAAGGGCGTATTAATGGAGTAAAGGGTTAATATGGATATCAATGACATTTGACTTGCAGGGAAATACCATGGAGACAAACTTCTGGACATCGGTACAGGGCCAACAGTTCACTCCGTCATAAGTGCGAGTCGCCACGTGAACGAGGTACATCTATGCGACATTGCGGCCCGGAACAGGGATATTCTACAAAACTTTCGGGCAGGCGAACCGAGTGTGGTTGAAGTGTTTGAGTACATATGCAAACACGAAAACGAAGGGTAAGAATCGATTAAGATCTGTTATGTTCTGATGAAAATATTACTGGTATGGTCTGTGATAGACATTAGATTTAGCTGGGTTTTTTTTGTCTCAGTATTGCAGGATAACACCAAGTAATATCCTGGTTATTTGATAGTCGTTGACAGAGTTACAGACAGACCCAACAAATCTTAAACCTGATGATATATCCTCAACCCTTTTGGATAGGATTTCGAAATTTATTGTGTTGGTGCAACGTGAGAAGGGGAAATGTTGCAATTTGCTTTGGTGTCTCTGTAGCCTTGACCTTGACCATGACCTCAGGTTTAGTAAAACTTGTCTGAAATGTGTCAATGGTATATACTCAATCCCTTGCGTTGGGATTTCAAAATTTTATAAAACGTTTGTCAAGAAATATTATGTCTGTAGTGCCATGCCAAGACCAGTCTCCAGTTGGGAGACGATGGATTGCCGGACTGGCTTTTTTTTTCTGAAACTCTTTAAAAAGTGTGGCAAACATACTTGTGCAGGAGGTGAATTATTATATTGCTAGGGGTTGAGTAGCTGATTTTAGCTCACCTGGTACAAAGTGCAAATATTAGCTATTTGGATCGCTCTGTGTCGGTCGTCGTGAGACGTCCGTTGTCAACAAATTCTTTAAAAAAAATCTCTTCCTACACTACTGACTGGATCTTCACTAAATTGTACAGTAATGCTCTGCAGATGACCTTATATGAAAGTTATATAGATCACTGAAAGCATGCGCTCATTATAGGTATTTCCTCTTTAAATGACATCTCAGAAGACATTCAATGATATTTATGTAAACTTTTCCGTTCCATTTCATCAGTAGATCACAGGAGCTAAAATAGATTTGAACAAATAATGTTTTTATACGACGTCTTCTCAAAAACTGCTGAATGTTTGACATATCACAGAAGCCATCTTGAGGTGACTCTCAATAACAGCTATATAAAATGATCCTGTCGATTGTAGGCGTATGTCACACGAGCTAAAATAGATTTTAATGAACAATTTCTTTAAATTAGATATCCTCCTCCTAGAAGTTTACAATCTTACACATATGGCGTCAGTTATTAATAATGACAAATTAAAAGTACTATTGTAAGTATTGAGTAATCTCGCGTAAAATGTTTCGACATGTTCACCCATCTATATATGCAAGACCATCAAATTCCATAAGTCGATTCACGTAAGCACATTGGCGTTCGTATCTCATGTGATCTAAACTAAGACAAATTTTCTCTAAGGTTTATTATCGAAATCTCTCATTTATTGGCAAGTAAAAAACGATGATTTCTTTAAACGCAATCTTCTTAATTGCTGAATGGAATTTGATAAGATCTCACCCTCAATTAAATGAAAAGTAATAAAGTGAAGCAGGCAAAGCCACATACAAGACGCAACCACCACCAACACATCGATAGATAGCATGTCACACACAAATGCACACCCAGACACATGTATGAATCAATCCGGTCGATTGCATAAGTAGGTCACATGTACTGAAAAAATATGAGCCAACAATTTCTCCTTTTCCTTGTTCAGTATTCTTGTAAGAAATAATGACAGCATGAATATTTATCAGCTGAATTTTTAAAAAGAGAATAGTTTGCTTTGACAAAAACTGTAAAATCAGATCTACATCATGTCAAAAACAAACAGAGCAGTTCCTGATCAGATGGCTCCTATAGGAACCGTCTGATATGGGTCTGCTCTGTTTGCAAATGCGTGAAAATGTGTCTTTATGAAGGAATGGTTTAAGTGACATCTCCTTCATCACTGAATCGATTTCAACCAAATTACACTGGAATGATCTTCGGGTGACCATCCATGAAAGTTCCAAGTAATTGCATAAATAGGTAACACGAAATCAATAACAAGTTGATCGATACAGGACCAAAATGGCCCTCTTGTTCGTTAAAGTATTTGAACAAATTATGTTTAAGTTGAGCGATACAGGGCCAAAATGGCCCTCTTGCCCATTAAAGTATTTGAACAAATTATGTTTAAGTTGAGCGATACAGGGCCAAAATGGCCTTCTTGTTCCTTAAAGTATTTGAACAAATTATGTTTTGGCAATGGCAGAAACTGTGGAATCAAATCTTTATAATTATATAAGCAAACACAATACACTCTGATCTAACGGCTCCTACAGGAGTTGTCTGATCTTAGTCTTCATAGTTACTAGATTTTAAGTGTGACTTTAAGTCAAAACCGAGTCTGCAATTTTCTATTTTTGCATTGCTGCTTTTAAAAGCTTTCGAAGGGTCTCCCACTTTCAGGATATATTAACATATGAGTTAAATGTCGTTTATACTGAGTAAAGGGTTATATAGTACTGATATCCGTGTCCTTCCCACACGTCTTGTGTCAGAAAATGAGGCATACATACGTGTTAGGTCTGGCATCAAGTGCCACAATTTTCGCATTCGGATGTGCTAGGTCTGTTATTATAATTTTCTACATGAACACAAATCTAGGATCGCAATAGTCGCATATGGATGTACATTGTACTCTGTTTGCAAAGGCATGAAAAAACATTTACATGAAGGAAACGGTTTAGACCCAGACTCAGACATGTTTTGTACAGAACATTAGGGCTGTTTACTGTACAGTATAAAATCAGTTCGATACAACCGCCCATGGCCAGAAACAAACTTAGTCTGTTCTTTTATTTCTGATGAGAACCAATCTTTGTAAATCCAAATCAAAAGCATCGCTGTCGTCAAGGCGACTGATTAGAGTATACACTGTTTGTACTTGTCTGATACGCAAACATCACCGTGGTGTCTTTACAGGCGGAGTGTCAATGACCGTATGGACATGGTCCGTGACAAGGTGAAACAGGTGTATAACGTGGATATGCGGAAAGCCGAGCCACTGCCGGGGTCCAATGATATGTATGACATCATAGTGGCAAGTCTACTGCTGTGCGCCATCGCCACAAACAAGGATGAATTCTCCCAGATTCTCAAAAAGGTGTTGGCCATGATTAAACCCGGGGGATATTTAGTAGTTATAGGCGTGCTTAACACATCTTCAAATTTCTACCGTGTAGGCGACTTTCGTTTCACGGCCCCAGATATACCGAGACAAGACATGAAGGGGTTGTTTGTGAAGGAGGGTCTGAAAGTCCTCGACTGGAGGGAGACGAATCCTGTAGATTACATGCCAGAATATAAGAAGAAGGACTACTCCGTAGAGGATGGTGTGTTTGGCATGATTGCACAGAAAGTGTAAATAGTACTAGGATCTAGAACATAAATAATCTGGATTGAACTGATGTTTAATCCTTTACTAGATAAAGCGCATAGTTACACATAAATATACAAACAGAGTAGACATATATTAGACAGCTTCGTGGTTTATGGAATTTTGCAATTCGGAAATATATCTGTCCGAAAATACCAAAACCGTATGGGTATTTGACCAATCAGATACTTGAGAATGAACTCAGACTCAGAAGTTTAATAAGCTCGAACCCTGATGTCAGATGGTCCGGTTATAGTGACATTTTAGGATGTATAATTTATCATTGATTTATGATAGGTTATTAATGTTTAGATTGAAGTTGAAGTATTCTTATGAAAATAACATTTTAGATCAATTGAGATTGAGCATGCGCATTATGGACAATAAGACACAAGCTTTCAAATGAGATTGCTTGATGTATTATACAATGTACATATGCATGTTGACCAAAGAGACTGTATGCAGACGTCTGCAGGTACTTTCACAAGGTCCGGCAATGGCGGCCAAGTACAATGATTCAGGATTAAACGGTATATTTAACAATATTCATTACTTAGTTAATGTATCTCTGTCGTTGTGTTTTTATTCCCGGTCCCAGACAGTAATATCTATAGCTCCAACAGCCTGGCAGCAAGTCTGCCGTACAAGGGCAAAACCATTACAGTCAAAATAAACTCTTTAGTGAAAGTCTGTTTGAATATACATGTATAAAACAAATTGATGTAGGTACAGTAAATGCATCTAAAGCGATTACTGAAAGACTAACATGTGGGTCTTAAAACACAGGTGCTTGCTTAATGCATGGCAAAAGTAATGCAGAAAGCTCCTATAGCTTTCTGTATATTTTTCGTCCTGGATAAGCTTTCACATGCCTATACGACCTAGAATTCGACAGTGGTTTTGTGGTCACGTTAGAGGAGGATTAGTATATATAACGTTTTCAATATAGACACATATGGAAATTTAGTCCTGCTCCTGGTGGCCATGCTTTCTTGCATATTAACTTAATTTTAGTAATTCTGGAAGTTGGTCACCGGAGGACTATTTCTACCAAATGCTATTCACATTCGACCACCGATTTTTGAGGAGATAATTTCCTCTGTAGCCATATAAGGCAATTTAGCCCCAGCCCTAGTGACCTGTTTCCGGTATCAGCATGGTTTTAGCAATGTTGATAAAAAACAATTGCCAAAGCGACTATTCCTACCAAATTCTATTCAAACTGGAACACCAGTTTGGAGAAGAAGGTTATTTTCTATATAGGTAAATAAGAACATCTAGCCCAGTCCCCTCACGGTCATATGTTTTGAAATATCAACATTAGTAAGTTAGGCAGAATGTCACTAGAAGACTATTCCTTTCAAATATCGTTAGTTATGGCCACTGGTTTTAGAAAAAAGATAATTGGTTTCCATGGCAACCAAGGTTCAACAATTATTTTAGCAATATTGTCAGACCTTGATACTAAGATCATGTATGTACAGTTTGGTTACATATTGTCTTGTGAATTTGGAGGAGATGCCGTTTAACCCTTCGCTTGCTGAATTTTAAAATACATTTCTCCTTCTTTACCCATGCCCTGTTGTATAATTACATATATCTTCACTGTGTACAAGTATTTCGCTGTGCAATCACTGCTGTGAAGTGCACTGGTTGCACAATCAACTTGTAAATAGTGCAGACCCTGATGAGACAGCTCCTGCTGGAGCTGTCACATCTGGGTCTTCACTATTTACAGGTAGGATATTGACGTGAATAGCAAGCGAAGGGACGGACGGACTGAAAAATGAATTGACGAACTGACGGACACCGGATCACAAAAACTCTTTTGAGCATACTTAGGTGTGCAAAATAAACCAGAAACTACAAAAGAAGTAAATATGTTTTAAATCTCTGCTTTTAATTAACCCTTTACCTCATATTGACGACTTTTGACGGCTCTGTAAAAGTTACTTTGTGAAACCATTGTGATAAATAGGAGCAAATGCTCTATTTATCACAATGATTTCGAACTACAAAATTCTAAAAGATTCCTTTTCTCTAATTAATGCTCCTTTTCGGTAGATTAAATCAAAGAGGTTGTATCTAAAAATAGCCTATGAGGTAATGGGTTAAACAGACTCATCTACTGCTAGGCAATCTATATTTAGATTCGTGTTCTAGTGCAAATAGCGTGTACATCGTGACATAGAAGTGTCTGAACTATAAGTATGTTTTAGTTCATTGTTACTTGTGTAAAGCATAATGTATAAATAATAATAATATAAATAAATAAATTTAGTTTCTGTTAGTATTGTGTTCAATCTATAGTGTATGCTGCTACTTATTTATTTTATTTTTTTTTCAATTTGTATAAAATGAACACAATATACGATCCTACGATAGGAACAGGGTCCACGGAATTTGAAAAAAAAATCAAATTGCGTTACATTGCCGAAAACTTTTAACGTGATTTGTTTGATTTTTGTTTTCATGTCACGTGACGATGTCTCCTTTCTTAACGGGGTTTGAAAAAAACATTTCTCGTTTTTTCTTCATTTTACGTGCCTACATAGCTGCCATCTTTTCAGTGAAAATAATTCGAAAGTAACAGCACTAAATTGTCAAACAACTACTGAAATTTGCGATATGTTATACATGTGTTTCCTTTATTCTAGGGGGAAGTACATCTGCTCTCTCAAGCGAATTTCAGTGTTTTAAAATGATCCGGGTTTTGGTCGAAGTATATTGCACTTACTTTGCCAAGCGCGTGCTGGGCTGTTGTGATCGAACTTTGGTTAATCTTTCGGCTTTCTGAGTGTCGAGAGACCTGGTGTGCCGATATTAAACATCTTTAATTTCCCAGCTACATATCATTAGAATATATTTACATCTAGTTAGCTTATGACGAGTCACCATATAACCTGTCTTCAGCGATCTTATACTGGCCTGAATTAAGCTACCACGTGTCTGAAAGACCAATGATTAGACCTCTTTTTTGTTGGTCGCTTAAGACTTGTTATATTGTACATGTATTGTATATGAAAATGTGTTATGTTGTATTCTGCTTTGAACATTGTCTGTTGATACGGCATGCGGTACGACAATCATGTCGTTGAAGACAATTGGTTCATATCATTCATACAGTCAGCTTATAAACTGTGTACATATCAGTCGTGATTAAGACCTGTTTGACCCTAGATATTGACCTTTAATATATCATATATGTGTCTATAGCCACCTTTCTGCACCAACAAGGGACAACATAATTATGGAGCAACGGAATCCAATTAAGGCCATAGCTCTTTTCTTCGAGGGGGGGGGGGGGGGTCGAACCCTTATGGTAAACCATTGTAATTTTACTTAAGAACGTGGGAGTATAACTGTGCATTCTCGTAGGTTCTTTTCAACTCCTCGACCTAAAGTTCGACTGAAAAAAAAATATTCGAGAATGCACGCATTAATTTCAGAGGAATTATTGATGGAAATAGAATCGATTTGTATAGGCCTTTAAAAGATGCAAACCAAACCAACATGCGAAAAAGCACCTTTGCATTATCGTGGTTTATACAAGGACTCGTATAGGTTATTCTGGGGTGAAAAAAGCAAAAATGCACGATTGCATTCTCGCGGTTTTAATCTATTTTATGGCATTTGAGCAAAAGAATGCGCTGGTGAACTTTGTTGTGTGCCGGTGACCTTTTAGATATATCGGTCTACTGTTTTGTCCCTTGATGTCTGGCATACAGTATTCATATGTATGTGGTTACTAATGTACAAATAGATGAAAACAAATTGCATTCTGGATAACAGTTAAATCAAACACGTGAGGAAATGCAGCTCAAATGCAAGTAGACTTGAAAATCTCTATTACAATTGTTATAGCGTCATAGTGTGTTCTAG
This sequence comes from Azorinus chamasolen, assembly GCA_963576725.1. NCBI lineage: Eukaryota > Metazoa > Mollusca > Bivalvia > Cardiida > Solecurtidae > Azorinus > Azorinus chamasolen. The sequence continues at coordinate 26,696,893 of OY755246.1, read as the reverse complement.
TGTGCCATAATAAAAAAAGACCTAAATATTTCATGATTTCATCATTTATTTTAACATGAATATTATATAAAGGGTTAACGTCACTACGAAACAAAATGGCCATATAGCGCCGAATTGTTAGCTTTCACACAAGGGAGGTTATTGGTTTTTACCCATCGTTAGCAAGACTGATTTTTGTCTCTCTTACTCCAATGGTGATTAGGTTAAATATACGTGCAGGCTTATTTCATTTGGAAACATTTATATATATAGTAAATACCCTATAATGCGATCATGGAAAAAGGTTTAATTATGTTAAACTAAAAATGTACCTAGTTATAGTCTACTTTCAATCCGAATGACTTTACAATTACTCTCCATTGTCTTAGAGGCAGGCGGTAAATTATGTATGACGGCTAAAATTCAGACAGTCCCTGCAAAGGCTTTCTGCATTACTGCATTAAGCAACCAGTTGATTTGAAAGACATAAAATAATTATTTATTTTAGCTGTCGCTATAGAAGGGTTTTACTATGTATTGATGTATGACTGAACTAGTTTCTGGAATTGAGAAAACTAGTCCCTGATCCAAATGTCGTGGCACAAAAAACAGTCCGTGTTGTCACTAGTCCCTAATGTGGTGGCACACAAAGTAACTTATCCCTGCTGTCATTGCACACATAAATAAGTCCCTGCTATCACTAGTCCCTGCTGTCCTAGCACACAATATTTAGTCCCTGCTGTCGTGGCATACATAACTAATCCCTGCTGCCATTTTTCCTTATTGTCGTGCCACGAAAAACTGGCCCCTGTTGCCTTGACACACACAATCTAATCCCTGCTGCGTGGCACACAAAAACTAGTCCCTCTTGTCGTGGCACACACAAACTAAACCCAGGTGTCGTGGCACACAACTGCAAGTCCATACTGTCGTGGAATACACGAACTAATCCCTGCTGTCATGGCACACAAAAACCCATCCCTGCTGGCGTGGAGCACAAAACTAGTCTCTGCTGTCGCGGTTAAAAAACTACTCCATATGTTCGTGACTAGTCCCTGGTGTCGTAGTACACAAAACTTGTACCTGCTGTTGTATTATAAAACACCGCTCCCTGCTGTTGTAGTACAGAAAACTAGTATCTGGTGTCGTAGTATACAAAACTATTCATTTGCACTCGTGGTACATAGAACTAGTCCATACTATCGTAGTACATAAAACTATCCCTGTTGTCGTGGTACATTAAACTAGTTCCTGGTGTCGTAGAACACAACAAATATTCAATGTTTTCGTGACTAGCCTCTAGTGTCATGGTGCATACAACTATTCATTTGCACTCGTGGTACATAAAACTAGTGCATGTTGTCGTAGTACACACAATCAGCCACTGCTGTCGTAGTACATAAAACTAGTGTCTGTTGTCGTTATACACACAATTAGCCACTGTTGTCGTGGTACATAAAACTAGTGCATATTATCGTAGTACACACAATTAGCCACTGTTGTCGTGGTACATAAAACTAGTGCATGTTATCGTTGTACACACAATTAGCCCCTGTTGTCGTGGTACATAAAACTAGTGCATGTTGTCGTTATACACACAATTAGCCACTGCTGTCGTAGTACATAAAACTAGTGCATGTTGTCGTTATACACACAATTAGCCCCTGCTGTCGTAGTACATAAAACTAGTGTCTGTTGTCGTTATACACACAATTAGCCCCTGCTGTCGTAGTACATAAAACTAGTGCATGTTGTCGTTATACACACAATTAGCCCCTGCTGTCGTAGTACATAAAACTAGTGTCTGTTGTCGTTATACACACAATTAGCCCCTGCTGTCGTAGTACATAAAACTAGTGCATGTTATCGTTATACACACAATTAGCCCCTGCTGTCGTAGTACATAAAACTAGTGCATGTTGTCGTTATACACACAATTAGCCCCTGCTGTCGTAGTACATAAAACTAGTGTCTGTTGTCGTTGTACACACAATTAGCCCCTGCTGTCGTAGTACATAAAACTAGTGTCTGTTGTCGTTGTACACACAATTAGCCCCTGCTGTCGTAGTACATAAAACTAGTGCATGTTATCGTAGTACACACAATCAGCCCCTGTTGTCGTAGTATATAAAACTAGTGCATGTTGTCGTTGTACACACAATTAGCCCCTGCTGTCGTAGTACATAAAACTAGTGTCTGTTGTCGTTATACACACAATTAGCCCCTGCTGTCGTAGTACATAAAACTAGTGCATGTTATCGTAGTACACACAATCAGCCCCTGTTGTCGTGGTACATAAAACTAGTGCATGTTGTCGTTGTACACACAATTAGCCACTGCTGTCGTAGTACATAAAACTAGTGCATGTTGTCGTTATACACACAATTAGCCCCTGCTGTCGTAGTATATAAAACTAGTGCATGTTGTCGTTGTACACACAATTAGCCACTGCTGTCGTAGTACATAAAACTAGTGCATGTTGTCGTTATACACACAATCAGTCCCTGTTGTCGTAGTACATAAAACTAGTGCATGTTGTCGTTATACACACAATCAGTCCCTGTTGTCGTAGTACATAAAACTAGTGCATGTTATCGTAGTACACACAATTAGCCACTGCTGTCGTAGTACATAAAACTAGTGCATGTTGTCGTTGTACACACAATTAGCCCCTGCTGTCGTAGTACATAAAACTAGTTTCCTGGTGTCATGGTACACACAACTATTCATTTGCACTCGTGGTATATAAAACTAGTCCCTGGTGTCGTAGTGCATAAAATGAGTCCCTGGTTTCATAGTGCATAAAACTAGTCCCTGATGTCGTAGTACATAAAACCAATCCCTGATGCCGTGGTTTATGAACTAGTTCCTGCTGTCATAGTACATTAATATAGTTCCTGGTTTAGTAGTAAACAAAACTATCCAATGTTTCAGTTACTAGTCATTTGCACTCGTGGTACATACAACAGTTTGAATCCAGATGTGACGCCGAGTAATATTACTGTGGCTGTTTTTCACACAAAAATGAAAAAACATTGTGAGATCTGTAGCAGACGACAAAGGTTGCAGACGATAAATATGGCAGAGAAAGAGTTAAAAGGCGTTGCTATGCGGTGAAGGGTTAATACATATACATGTAATACGAAGTACCCGAATGAGAACACGATTACACGGCAGTTCGATTAAAAACGAACAATACCGGTGTATGTAATAGAACATTAACTGAACAATACCAGTGTATGTAAAACTGCATTAACCGAACAATATCAGTGTATGTAACAAAGCATTAACCGAACAATACAACTGTATGTATAGTGCATTAACCGAACACTATCGGAGCATTAACCGAACAATATTAGTGTATGTAATAGAACATTAACCGAACAATACCAGTGTATGTAATAGTGCATTAACAAAACAATACCGATGTATGTAATAGTGCATTAACCGAACAATATCAGTGTATTTAATAGTGCATTAATTAACCGAACAATACTGGTGTATGTAATAGTGCATTAACCAAACAATACCGATGTATGTAATAGTACATTAACCGTACAATATCAGTGTATGTAATAGTGCATTAACCGAACACTATCAGTGTATGTAATAGTGCATTAACCGTAAACCCACTATGAAAAAATCGTCTACTCAAATCTGATGCAGTTTTGACTACTCCTAATTCTATTTCGCCTTTGCGACACTATTGACCAAGTGTCAAACAGCTTGGATCCTCTTGAGACGCCGATTACGCTGCGCCTCATCTGGATCCAAGAAGCTATTTGCAAATGCGAGACATGTCGCGAATAGTTGAATAAGGCTGAAAGAAATAAAAACATATTCGCCACAAAATACCTTTCTCTCCAAGTAACCAATGTGGGCACGAGGCATTTGTTATTTGCATAATATTGACCAACCTGATATTGCAGCCAGCAGACCTCGAGGTGACGCCATCTTGATTATCATTGTCTGCCCGACTCTAATTAACTATCATTTCATTGTCCGCCTGACTAGTGTGTTCATGGATCGATGTTTCAGAAGAAACGAATAGAAAACATGTTTTCTAGAAAAGTCCGCGTGATTTATTGGACTGGCGTTGATACGATGATACACTCCAAGGTAGCGACAAGGTTGTGATGCGGATTTCCGGTTTAGGACAGCAAAAGCAGAATCAGTGATTATCAGTTCGTTGTATAACTTTGCTGTGACGGGAAAAGCTTTCAAAATTGTCTTGTTTAACTGTACTTGTCCCTGTAATTTGCACAAGTCTTGCATGACTGACGGGATTTATCATTAATTCAATTTGTAAGAATCAGTGTTGTAAAATTATCAAAGGCCATTAATGAGTCAGTGATGATGCCATGACTACAAAAAAAATCCTTGCAACCACCATATGACGCATTAGAGGGCTTTTACTGTATCTTAATACAGCAAAACATCTCTTTAACCCGTTCTCTCATATTGACGCCTTTTGATGCTTCTGTAAAAGTCACGTTCTGAAAACATTGTGATAAAAAGAGCATTTGTTCCATAGGAGCAAATGCTCTTTTTATCACAATGGTTTCAAAACTACACAATTCTAAAATGCTCCTTTTGTTTAACAAATGCTCCTTTTCGGTAGATTTAATCAAAGACGTTGGGTCTAAATGGGTTAAAGCTATCAAACGAGGAAAACTTCTGAATGTTAAAGCTATGTGGTAGCTTAATGCAGGACAAAAGTTTCGTCCTGCATTACGCAACCTTCTGCATTTAAAGACTCCAATGTGTCATTAAAACCCATTCCCTCAAATTGACGACTTTTGACGACTCTGTAAAAGTCACTTTGTGAAACCATCGTGATAAATAGAGCATTTGCTCCTATAGGAGTAAATGCTCTATTTATCACAATGGTTTCAAACTACAAAATTCTAAAAGTTTGCTTTTCTCTAGTTAATGCTCCTTTTCGGTAGATTTATTCAAAGAGGTTGTATCTAAAAATAGCCTATCAGGTAATCAGGAAGCCGTCTGATCAGAGTCTGCTCTGTTTGCTTATACCATGATATACATTTGATTCTGCAGTTTTTGTCCATGACAAAAGAATGTCACTGGGCAGATATTATGTTTGTTTCTGCGTGTAAAGGGTTACAAGGAGACAACAGGTAAAGTGTGTGCCTCATTAAGAAGTAAACTGACATTTATGAAAAGAGAAATTCCAAAGAAGTATATTTTAACTCTTTCAGCATTGTCGTCTGCTGGACACATTTTCGTTTGCTCAAAATGTAAGAGCGCGCGTTTCTTCAATTTCTTTATAAAAATGTAAACAGATGGTCAATCAGATTGGATTCTGATGAAACACCGAGTGACTCGGCGTCTCATCTTGACCCAAACTGTGTGCATATCACAGACCTGACTTCATGGCAGTTCAGATTTCATCGGACTATATCTGTTGCAAACTAAATTACATAGTTGAGAAAGGGATACAAAGACTCGAGTAGTAATCCTTACTATGCAATGAAAAAATGTCTACTCAATTAAATGTCTACTCCGTTTAAATGTCTGCTCAATTTAAATGTCTGCTCAGTTTAAATGTCCGTCTGCTCAGTTTAAATGTCCGTCTGCTCAGTTTAAATGTCTATTCAGTTTAAATGTCTGCTCAGTTTAAATGTCTGCTCAATTTAATTGTCTGCTCAGTTTAAATGTCTACTCAGTTGTCTGCTCAGTTTAAATGTCTGCTCAGTTTATAAATGTCTTGTTCAGTTTAAATGTCTGCTCAGTTTAAATGTCTGCTCAGTTTAAATGTCTTATTCAGTTTAAATGTCAGTTTAAATGTCTGCTCAGTTTAAATGTCTTGTTCAGTTTAAATGTCTGTTCAGTTTAAATGTCTTGTTCAGTTTAAATGTCTGCTCAGTTTAAATGTTTTGTTCAGTTTAAATGTCTGCTCAGTTTTGGTTCCGGTGCAATGTTGACTACTTCCGACTCGACCAAGTTTTGAAAAACCGAGTGTCAAACAGTTTGGATCCTGATTAGACCGCTCAATTACTCGGTGTCGTATCTGGATTGCTGGAAAATGTTTAAGCTTTTTTAAGTGGTGTGGACTTTTACGGTGTTGCCCGACATTCTAGTCGTTACATTGGCTAGATTTTCATACGGTGTTGCCCAACATTCTAGTCTCTACATTGGCTAGGGGTTTTCATAAGGTCGGACTAGTTACATTTATCTTGACAAAATGGCAAATGGACGCATTGGGCGAGGACGATATCTTATGAATTAGAGTTTCTGGCAAATTCGGCTCTGAATTCAAGGGAAACGTTTAATTGGCTGCGACGATAGCCGCAGCCTTTCTCTGATGGGAGTTTAAAGTCCTCATAATTTACTGCAAGATTAGTTCTTATTTAAATGTGTGATTGAAAATTCTAACTAGTTTTTAATTTTATTGCGCGGGCCCCATCAGGGGCCCGCGCAATTAGTGATGGGGAAATTTGCTTTGGTACTGGAGCCGGAATGTTTTTGTTTTTACCGTTATATAAATCGCAACATCACCACCATCCACATTTTTCCTATCCGGAACAAGATCGTCGTGTTCGGTATCACAATATAAAATTTTTAGCAACACGAAACAATGCCTCTGATTCGTACCAACTATTTACAACTTGCAATTTGGGCAGATGTATTTTGACATGTGCACCACCGTAATAGTGAAGCAGAGGTCAACTGTTAGGACGTCCGTAAACCGGTTTAAACCCCCAGTGGTGTTTTTGCTGCTGACCGTGCCAAGGCGGTACTCTCTTTGTCACCCTTCCTTTTGTTTGCCTTGCGTCTTTGTGCTTGTGGTTTGTTCATGTTGTGGAACGTTTGTCCCTGTTTCTTGTGTGTCTTTTGGTGTTTTCTGTGTTCATTTCGTATGTGCGTGTGCGTTTGGGTGTGTGGTTGTGTGTGTGTGTGTGTCATGCTGTCTATCGGTGTTTTGGTGGTGGTTGCGTCTTGCATGTGGCTTTGCCTGCTTGACTTTACTACTTTTCCATTTACCGACTTCCAACATCGCCTAATTCTTTTTGGCCCAGGACCAACTCGCCCCTGTCCAATTCGCCCCTGTCCATGCTACATTTATACCAATCGTTTCAAAACTTCACGTTTCTTATTTTTCCCATTTCTCTATTAAATACTACTTTCCATATTATTGATGCAAAGAGGTAGATATAAAAAATAGCCTATGAGGTAATGGGTTTAACCCCTTGCCTCATATAAACGTGTTTTCACGCATTTGCAAGCAGAGTAGATCCATATCAGACGGCTCATAAAGGAGCCGTCTGATCAGGGTCTACTCTGTTTGCTAAAATAATTTGATAGATCTATTTCTTTAGTTTCTAAAATAGCTGTGATGCTCCATCTTCCATATTTCATCATAACTGTTTTGTCCATGAATATTGAGTAGGTATTGAAATAGAGAAAAAACACAGAACAGGGAAAGGGTTAAACAATAAACACCATGTAAACAGTAAACTCGTTGAACTTTCATACCAGTTTCTGATAAACACAAGTTGAAAGTCAAACAAAAACATCCACAAGAATTTCCTTGATTCCAAACTGCACTTAATGCCCAGCTGCCAAGTTATGATTACCCGATACAGGTTTTACTTATAGCTTTCCTTTTACCATGTATATCAAGTACACATGTAAATATATCATATTTTATTGTATGACAGAATTCAACTAAGACAACTTATTATTGTGTGACCTTACTTTCCGAATCACCTCCACCTATGTAGGAGACACGTTTTGATATACTTGTGCTAAATACGGTAATTGTTCTTAAGAGGCAAATGCTCAATTTATAACAATGACCGGTTTCATTTAAACACTTCTTATTTTTCCCATTCCTCTAGTAAATGCCCCTTTTCAATTTATTGATGCAAAATTTAACCTATGAGGTAATGGATTAAAACACAATTTAAGGAGTCAAATCATTTGCCTTTCATACTGGTTGGTGTTAAACGCATGTTTAATGTCAGACCAAAACACCAACAATATTTCCTGCATTTCAATCTGCATTTAATGCCCACGTCTAGTACTGCCCAGCTGTTACTGTTCCTAATGTTATAATCACCCAATATAGGTCTTTACTGTATATCTTTTATCTCACTATGTCTACATTACGTACAATTGTAAATATTTCTAATATTATTTTATGACAGAATTAAACGAGACAACTGATCATTATGTGCCCTACGTCACTTTACTTCTTCAAGTATCACTTCGCACCAACATAAGAGTCACGTTTCTAATCAATTGTGATAAATAGAACATTTGCCCCAAAGAAGCAAATGCTCCATTTATCACAATGGTTTCAAATCCACATACTTCTTATTTCCCCCAATCTCTAGTAAATGCCCCTTTTCAGTTTATTTATTGCAAAGATTTAAATTTTAAAAGTAGCCAATTAGGTAATGAGATAAAAACCCATGTAAGCAGTCAAACAGTTTGCCTTTCATACTAGTTGGTGTTAAACACATGTTGAAAGACATACCAAAACTTCCACAATATTTTCTGCATTTCAACCTGCATTTAATGCCTACTTCCACTTACTTACCAGCTGTCAATTTTACTTAAAGTATGATCACTCAATAAAAGTTTTACTGTATAGCTTTTATTTCACTGTCTACATCATGTACACATGTAAATATCTCTTATGTTATTGTATGACAGATTTAAACTGAGACAAGTTATTATTGTGTCACCTTACTTTGGGAATAGCCAGTATTGCCATACTGTATGAAGTTTTTATTGCACTTTCTTACATTAAAATACACCCTCTCTAAACAGGACAGATATTTAACAGTAAGTTACACTTTCAAAACAGATGACTGCTTATGCCAAATAAACAACCCCTGTAGGAACTCCTTTAATCAGCTATCCTGCAATCAGCACTGCACAGTCACTCCTTAAAAAGTATTATAAAAAGTATTGTTGCAACTATGCGTTCGGTTGCTGATCCTCTTTTTTTCAAAACATGTACGCTTTAAAGACGATGATTTGAAAAAAGATAGTGAATGGTTTGATACTGAATGCAGACAGGCTAGGAAAGTGTACCTCCGTGCTTTACACAGTTACAACAGTAAACCATCGCCCCCTGAAAATAGAATAGTATTATGTGAAAGCAAAATAGCATACAAAAAATTAATTTCTCGTAAACGTAATAATTTTAATAACATGAACGTTTACGCAATTCTTAGCCGAAAGAGTTTTGAAAGAGCATTTAACATCCCCATTGGCTTTTGTCACTGACCGTTCCAAGGCGGTACTTCCATCTCCCTATCGTATGTTTGTTCTGTCTTTGTGCGTCTCCTGATGTTTTATATAATTATGTACATTTGCTGTTTCCCTGTGTTGCTGTTCGTGCGGCTGTTTGTTCTGTATGTGGTGTTTCCTGCATGACTCATGTTTGTACTTTGGTAACAAGTATTTAAGCATTACTAGTAAATAAGGGTTTTGCTGATGTTTGGATGGATCCAATAATTGTAAACCCGAAATCATTTCACAAAATACTTAAACAAAGATTAGTGGATGGTTTGATACAAGGTTGAGATGAGAATATCAATAGTAGCGGTGCACTAGCAACATACAGACATTTTAAAAGCCGTTTCGGACTTGAAGCATATTTAGATACATTGTCATATAAACTTAGATTGTATCGTGCTAGGCTGCGACAATCTTCACATTCATTAAAATAGAAACAGGAAGATACGGCAAAATTAGCATACCAAGAAATGAAAGATATTGTTGTTACTGTGAAACTCGTGATATTGAGGACGAGTTTCATTTTGTTCTTTATGAAGTTCATACACAGACCTGCGTAAGAAATATATAAACAAGTGTTATTATGCTAGACCAAGTTTTGTAAAGTTTTACACTACAAGCTACTACATGTACAACGTCAAAACCGTCAGGAATTAGTTAAACTGGCTCTATATATAAAGTATTCCTTTTGCATGAGAAACGCACTTGTTAACGCTTACATGTAAGTTATCTCAAATCTGAATAGACAGCACTTAATGCACAACGTAATTAAATCGTTTGTAATTGTAATATACTGTCAATCTGAAAGATCATTTGACCTATGTGACATATTCTATGTATATGTATTTATAACAACAATGTACATGATTGTACAAGTTGAATAAAGATATGCTCTGTTCTGTTCTTAAAACAATGCTGATTTTCTGTTTCGTTTACACAGGTTTCATTGTACATAAACGTCATATCTCTCATTATGCACATAGCGCTACTGAGAACATAATGATAGTTTGCCAAAAATTAACGTGTCTCTATTTAGTTCCGTCTCACAATGCAACATCACGTTTGCAGATATTCTGTAATACACTAGTCGTCAATTAAAATATGCTTGTTTTTCCTTGTTATAAACACCTAGTCAGTTATTCACATTTGCCTTACAGTTGAACATATTTTAAAAAGAATGACCATTTCCTCAACATAATTGCCTTTAGAGCCTTTTAACTGTTTGATTGATACAATTATTTCAGAAAATGAAACATAGCTACAATATAGATCTTGCTTTTATGGCTTTGTATTGTACTTATTTACCAACATTGTGTCATTTGTTTCAGACCCACCTCGGCCTTTATGTTCTACTGTATTATCAGTTGATTCATTTCAAAGCTCACAACAATTAAAAACACTTAAGTTTGTCTTTTCAAAATATACATCCTTACCTTCAATGTCATAGTAGCAAAAGACTTGACAACAAACTATACAGTCAGTTTATTTCAGCTTACTTTGCATTTATAAATCTTATTTCAATGTTTACTAGCACTTCACTCTGCAATAATTACTTTGACATTTACGAGCCATACACGATGTCAAAACTTTCGCAATTATGCCATTAGTTGTGTCCAAAACTCCCTACTTCAAACAGACCGTCTGCATTTTGAAAATATCAACAAAAGACAGTTACACCCATATTAAATTCATACAGTTGACAATTTATAATTCTATTACACAATCTTGCCAGTATTTCGTTTCCCGCGCTCTCTGTTGCTGCCTCTGCAGCAACTTTTGTACTTGTTTCATTTATTTACTGCATTGTAATATATTTTCCCCCGGCGGTGGCACATATTTTAGACGGAAATGCAAAATGGTTATGATTTACTGCAGACTTCACTCCAGATTTACTCTCCGGAAGAATGCAGCTACAATAGTTTTCACTGTGCTTACTTAGCCTCACTATGCCTACTGTTTGATGTTTAATGCTTGTGTTGTTAACATTATGCACTCCAGATATACCTTCTGCTATTAACCCTATCAGTGCCAGAATTGTTGCTGCTACACATAATTTCGTCTGCTTCACGTTTTAGAATGGACGTTTGTTCAATGTATTTATAAAACGATAAACATGATGTCAATCAGTTTTGATCCTGATGAGACGCCGAGTTACTCGGCGTCTCATCTGGATCCAAACTGTTTTGCATATGATATTACAGACCCGTCTTCATTGCACCGAAGGGGTTAATGTCTGCAAATATTGTCGTCTGCTGCATTTTTTTCTTTCCATATCTATTCAAAACTAAATGTCAGAGTGAAATGCAGTTTGGACCCTGATGAGGTACCAAGTTACTCGGCGTCTCATCTGGATCCAGACTGTTTGCAAAGGTTGTTATAAATGCTAAAAAGCAAAACAATAGCAGCTGGACAAAATTCATACCTGTTTAGAGGAAAAGTTGCTTATATTTCAGAATGATCGTCTTTGGTCAGAACTGTGTATGTACTTGTATAATCAAAATTACTAAATAATAATGTTGGTGTTTTATCTCCTACCCTGCTTATACATGTTTTACGCAGCCATTTTACGCTTGCGTAAAACCTCGCTTGTACTTTACCTAATAGAGACTATGAAAATAGGAGTAGATTAAGCTCAGACGACCAGGTATATTTTGTAGTTTGAAACCATTGTGATATATAGAATTTTCTCCTATATTTATCACAGTGGTTTCACAAAGTTACTTTTACAGAGTCGTCAAAAGTCGTCAATATGAGGGGAAGGGTTAATGTAGGGCGAATGTATTGCAAAATGCTCCAACAGGAGCTTGCTTTCTACACAACTTTCGTCCTTCATTAAGCAACAACTTGGTTTTAAAATCCAGAACTATGCCTCTTTTAGGTGGCCATTTAAGAGAGGAGTTACTGTACATACAGGAAAACCCCTCTAATGCGACCACTTAATGAATTAACATGGATGTCTTTATAAGCAGGTGGTTTCTTAATGCAGGACAAAAGTAGTGCAGAAAGCTCCTAGAGGAGCTTGCTGCATTACTTGCGCCCTGTATTAAGCTACCATCTGCATCTAGCACCCAGAATTATACCTCTATTAGGTGGTCGCATTAGAGGGATTTTAATGTATAGGTTTTAGTGTTTCAACGTTTGTAACAATTGTTCTAACAATTACCAATGACAGCATTATCTTTTCTATTTCAAAAGTACACCTTCCCACTTAATACAAACAGTGTAGAGATAGACCAGAGTCATTTCACTATTGGATACAAATCATGAAAACAACACATCCCTGCCAGTTTCAAACATTTAATTCTTTAGATTTAAATGTAGAAAGGCATATAACGCATCGCAGTTAAGAAAAATACAACTAATAAGGTTTTTCATGGATCAGGAATGGGTCTAACAGTCACATAGTCATTTGTATTTGAAAATGAATAAAATCAGACGCTTGGTTATATCGCTGTTATGATGTAAACTATTTCACTCTAGATTTCCGAAGTATTCTTCTTTAACCATTTACTCCATAGATACGCCTTTCAACGCCGTTGCAAACAGAGCAGGTCCAGACCAGAATCTGTTCTGTTTGCGTATGAGCTAAAATAGATATTTTCGTTGTTTTTTTTCATGTTAAAATCGCTTTATATGCCTCTACAGTAGAGCCAGTCCTAGGCCGCTATTCATCTATTGAGCATAGGAGTCTTAATTAGCAGGTGGTTGAATAATGCAGGTCAAAGGTAATGCAAAACACTCCTCATATAGGGGCTTTCTGCATACTTTTGAGCTGCATTAAGCTACCACCTGTCTTACAGGCCCATGATTAGACCGCTTTGTTGATGGCCGATTAAGACAGGTTCTACTGTATTCAAATTCAATTACAGTAAAACCTCTCTATAACGGCCACTAAATTCTGTTAATTAGTTGGTATTTAGGACCGGTGGTTGCTTGAAGCAAGGTGAAAGTAAAACAGAACGCTCCTGTAGGAGCGTTCTGTTTTACTTTCACCTTGCTTTAAGCAGCCACCTGTCTTTAACACAAAATATTTAATTTAATTCAGTGGCCGTTATAGAGAGGTTTTATTGTACTTAATATTGATAAAGTCATTACTTCTTTCATGAATAATAATGGAGTAAAGAGGTAAACTATTTATACGAAGGTGTCAAGTGTTAATCAAATCTAGACTTTTCAAATTAGTCTTTTAAAACAATACATACCAAGTTTATTTAAGTTTTTATACATAGAATAATAAGTACATGGTCAGAATGTAGAATACTTCACGGGACAGACGACATTCTGTAGAACAGGCAATGAATTCTATTCAAATTTAAGAAAAGTTCTGTTTTGTACTTTAGATTATGGACAAAGGCCATCCAGATACGGAATGGTTAACAAATAGGGTAAAGAGGGAAACAAACTACAGCGGGAACCAGTCCTCGCGTGTGAGTCACGTGTAAACTTTTATATACAGTATAATTCATAATGCATATACATTAGACTATAGGAAATGGTAACAAAGAATCAACAACATATGTTAAAGCTCTTGCTCCATCCTTAATGACAAATTGCATCGTGGTCGCTTCGCTGGTGCCAGGCATAACCGAGTCTACGAGATGTGGGGTTTTATCGGCTTTGTGTCGTTTTAACCCATTCCTCCATAGGCTATTTTAGATCCAACCACTTTGAATAAATCTACCCAAAAGGAGCATTAACTAGAGAAAAAGAAAACCTTAGAATTTTGTAGTTTGAAACCATTGTGATAAATAGAGCGTTTGCTCCTATAGGTTTCAACAGGTGTCTTTTACAGAGGCGTAGAAAGGCGTATTTATGGAGGAAAGGGTTAAAGAATATTTCAGTCACATCACGATGTCCAGCTAATTACAGGTAGAGGATGACCCCAGTGGCTCTTCTGTGCACGGAACAAATTGCATTATTTCGTGCACAGAAGAACATCCAGGTAGAACAACCGACCTACCGCAAGCCAGCTGGAAGGCTTCCCTCAAATGAAAAAGAATTTGAAATAGACCTGGGCAATTTAACTCTCTTAAAGTGCATTCCTTAAAGAATGTGTGAATATACTGCATACTGCAAGTACACCTTTCTTCGTCGATATCACCGACTTACAGGAATAGAATCGCCATTGTATTAACCCCCACCCCCACTAATATGCAAGCCAGTTCAGGCATGAAATTTAATTTCTTGAAACTTAATTTAGATGTAGCACTTTAGCTTTTCAGTTGTCAATAATTGTATATAGTAAACCCCTCTAAACCGCAATGTTTCAATGTTTAGTAAGACGAGTATTGATAAGTGTAGGCATGTGTTTGTTTGATTCAGATTAAAAGTCATGTACAGTAAAACCTCTCTACAACGGCCACTAAATTACATCAAGTATTTTGTGTTAAAAGCAGATGGCTGCGTAAAGCAATGTGAAATTAAAACAGAACGCTCTAATAGGAGCGTTCTGTTTTACTTTCACCTTGCTTTAAGAAGCCACCTGCTCTAAATACCAGCTAATTAACACGATTTAGCGGCCGTTATGGAGAGGTTTTACCGTAGAAACCTCCCAGATCAGCTTACTGTGTGTCTTTCACTCTGAATTAATGCCACGTGATGTACAGACCGGCATTGATACTGATTTGAAACTCGCGTTTAGACGGGTTTACTGTATAAGAGATACATATGATAGCATATCAATATAACATCACTTATCCAGTTGGCAGGTATTCATGAATTAACACTTTCCCTGTTCAATATTCATGCAAGAAATAATGGCACCATGAATGTTTATTGAAGGGATTTGTTTGCTTTAACAAAAACTGTACAGTCAGATCTATATTATGTCATCAGCAAACAGAGCAGAACCTGATCAGCCGTCTTATCTGGGTCTACTCTGTTTGCAGATGTGTGAAAATTCTTTTGTATGAAGGAAGGGGTTAATAGCCTTCGATGATAGTGATATTCACAGACAACTATACCAGCGCAAGTGTTTGTTCCTAAGAATTGAGCAAGGCTTTAAGGGACCTCTAATGTAACAGTTCTATGAGAAATATATGAGCAAGAAGACGATGGTGGCGACGACGGTGATTCCACCGGCCGCACAGTAGAGCGTGCCCCTGTCGGCTGCCTTTCGGTTGTAATAGGTTCGCGTGTCTTCCAAAATCTGAAAAAAGAAAGTCCAACCATTATACAGCGTTAGAACAGACAGTTCAACAATTATATAGTGTGAGAACAGACAGTTCCGCCATTATACAGTGTGAGAAATAGTTCCACCATTATACAGCGTGAGAACAGACAGTTCCACCATTATACAGCGTGAGAACATACAGTTCCACAATTATACAGAGTGAGAACAGACAGTTCCATCATTATACAGTGTCAGAACAGACCGTTCCACCATTATACAGTGTCAGAACAGACAGTTCTACCATTATACAGTGTGAGAACAGACAGTTCCATCATTATACAGCATGAGAACAGACAGTTCCACCATTATACAGCATGAGAACAGACAGTTCTACCATTATACAGTGTCAGAACAGACAGTTCCACCATTATACAGTGTGAGAAACAGACAGTTCCATCATTATACAGTGTGAGAACAGACAGTTCCGCCATTATACAGTGTGAGAAACAGACAGTTCCATCATTATACAGTGTGAGAACAGACAGTTCCACCATTATACAGTGTGAGAACAGACAGTTCCATTATTATACAGTGTCAGAACAGACAGTTCCACCATTATACAGTGTCAGAACAGACAGTTCTACCATTATACAGTGTGAGAACAGACAGTTCCGCCATTATACAGTGTGAGAAACAGACAGTTCCATCATTATACAGTGTGAGAACAGACAGTTCCACCATTATACAGTGTGAGAACAGACAGTTCCCTTATTATACAGTGTCAGAACAGACAGTTCCACCATTATACAGTGTCAGAACAGACAGTTCTACCATTATACAGTGTGAGAACAGACAGTTCCAGTATTATACAGTGTCAGAACAGACAGTTGCACCATTATACAGGGTCAGAACAGACAGTTGCACCATTATACAGTGTGAGAACAGACAGTTCCACCATTATACAGCATGAGAACAGACCGTTCCACCATTATACAGTGTCAGAACATACAGTTCCAGTATTATACAGTGTCAAAACAGACAGTTCTACCATTATACAGTGTGAGAACAGACAGTTCCAGTATTATACAGTGTCAGAACAGACAGTTGCACCATTATACAGGGTCAGAACAGACAGTTGCACCATTATACAGTGTGAGAACAGACAGTTCCACCATTATACAGCATGAGAACAGACCGTTCCACCATTATACAGTGTCAGAACATACAGTTCCAGTATTATACAGTGTCAAAACAGACAGTTCCACCATTATACAGCGTGAGAACAGACAGTTGCACCATTATACAGTGTCAGAACAGACCGTTCCACCATTATACAGTGTGAGAAATAGTTCCACCATTATACAGCGTGAGAACAGACAGTTCCACCATTATACAGCGTGAGAACAGACAGTTCCACAATTATACAGCGTGAGAACAGACAGTTCCACCATTATACAGTGTCAGAACAGACAGTTCCACCATTATACAGTGTGAGAACAGACAGTTCCACCATTATACAGTGTGAGAACAGACAGTTCCACCAATATACAGCATGAGAACAGACAGTTCTACCATTATACAGTGTGAGAACAGACAGTTCCACCATTATACAGTGTGAGAACAGAAAGTTCCACCATTATATAGTGTGAGAACAGACAGTTCCACCATTATACAGCGTGAGAACAGACAGTTCTACCATTATACAGTGTGAGAACAGAAAGTTCCACCATTATATAGTGTGAGAACAGACAGTTCCACCATTATACAGTGTGAGAACAGACAGTTCCACCATTATACAGTGTGAGAACAGACAGTTCCATCATTATACAGTGTGAGAACAGACAGTTCCACCATAATACAGTGTGAGAACAGACAGTTCCACCATTATACAGTGTGAGAAACAGACAGTTCCACCATTATACAGTGTGAGAACAAACAGTTCCACCATTATACAGTGTGAGAACAGACATTTCCACCATTATACAGTGTGAGAACAGACAGTTCCACCATTATACAGTGTCAGAACAGACCGTTCCACCATTATATAGTGTGAGAACAGACAGTTCCACCATTATATAGTGTGAGAACAGACAGTTCCACCATTATATAGTGTGAGAACAGACAGTTCCACCATTATATAGTGTGAGAACAAACAGTTCCACCATAATACAGTGTGAGAACAGACAGTTCCACCATTATACAGTGTCAGAACAGACCGTTCCACCATTATATAGTGTGAGAACAGACAGTTCCACCATTATATAGTGTGAGAACAGACAGTTCCACCATTATATAGTGTGAGAACAGACAGTTCCACCATTATATAGTGTGAGAACAAACAGTTCCACCATAATACAGTATGAGAACAGACAGTTCCATCATTATACAGTGTGAGAACAGACAGTTCCACCATTATATAGTGTGAGAACAGACATTTCCACCATTATACAGTGTGAGAACAGACCGTTCCACCATAATACAGTGTGAGAACAGACAGTTCCACCATTATATAGTGTGAGAACAGACAGTTCCACCATTATACAGTGTCAGAACAGACCGTTCCACCATAATACAGTGTGAGAACAGACAGTTCCACCATTATATAGTGTGAGAACAAACAGTTCCACCATAATACAGTGTCAGAACACAGTTCCACCATTATACAGTGTGAGAACAAACAGTTCCACCATTATATAGTGTGAGAACAAACAGTTCCACCATAATACAGTGTGAGAACAGACAGTTCCACCATTATACAGTGTCAGAACAGACAGTTCCACCATTATACAGTGTGAGAACAAACAGTTCCACCATTATACAGTGTGAGAACAGATAGTTCCACCATTATACAGTGTGAGAACAGACAGTTCAACCATTATACAGCGTGAGAACAGATAGTTCCACCATTATACAGTGTCAGAACAGACAGTTCCACCATTATACAGTGTGAGAACAGACAGTTCCACCATTATACAATGTGAGAACAGACAGTTCTACCATTATACAGTGTGAGAAACAGTTCCACCATTATACAGTGTCAGAACAGAACGTTCCACCATTATACAGTGTGAGAACAGACAGTTCCACCATTATATAGCGTGAGAACAGACAGTTCTACCATTATACAGTGTCAGAACAGACTAGTTCCACCATTTAACTGTGTGAGAGTGATTAATTCTGACTCCACTGTCCGCGATCTGAGGCGCTTTTACCGCGTACAGTAAATCTCCTCTAGACCGGACGTTGAATTTAGCATAAATATTGGTCTTGGAAACAGGTGACAGCTTAATGCAGGGTGAAAGTCATGCAGAAAGCTCCTAGAGGAGCTTTTTGCACGACTTGCACCCTGCATTAAGCAGCCTACTGCCTAAACGTATCTAAATTCTTATCTACAAGAATGAAGTTCAGTGTAGTGGGGTTTTACTGTAAACAAACTAACTCGGCATCTCATCAGGATCCCAACTGTTTGACACTAGGCCAATGGTTACTAAAACGCTTATGTCGTGCCACTTTGTGAGTATTTTCTCAAAAGCTTGTGTCGTGACACTTGGTGAATATTTTCTCAAAAGCTTGTGTCGTGACACTTTGTGAGTATTTTCTCAAAAGCTTGTGTCGTGACACTTGGTGAATATGTTCTCAAAAGCTTGTGTCGTGGCACTTTGTGAATATTTTCTCAAAAGCTCTATCCAATCAGAAGTAGTCAGATTAGCGCCAGATCCAAACTTGGGCGGATCTCTTTTTCACTCTGAGGTGCTTAGTGTTTGAAACCCAACCAGAATGTCAAACAGTGTCCAAATGTCATCCCCGCACATAAAACGACGTTTCACTATGGACTTCTCATTTTCTATCGTCGAATATCTAATTATACAGAAAACCCCTCTAAACCGGAATTTTAGATTTTAGTAAAGCAGAATTTAGATCTTTGTAGGCAGGTGACTGCTTAATGTGGAATGAAAGCCACACAGACAGCTTATTTGGGAGCTTTCTGTGTATCTTTCTCCCTGCATTAAGCTGCCATCTATCTTTCACACCAGCACTGATACCAATTTAACGTCCGGTTTATTGTTGTTTCCGGTTTATTGGAGATTTACTGTACATTCACGCTACGTGACAAGACGATCAGATTTGGTGTTATACGAGTATAAACACCTGTTTTTCATAGAAATATAATGTTCACGAAAATGTGTATGTGTATAAATCTGCTACTCACGACCTGACTCGCATTAAACTTTTACACAATTAGTTACTTACACCAGATCCAAATTTGAGCAGACTAATTTTGCTAGTTAAGGGATCAGTTAGACTTTGATGGATTTTAAAATTAAAAAAACAACATCAAAATTCTAAATCTAGAAGGTAACACGATTGATGAATACTTTGTTGAAGAGAAAACATTTATGCACCTGTAATAGTCTAATAGATAAAGTTGTACAAACCCTGTGCTGCTGTCAACGACATTTTTACAGTAAAACCTCTCTATAACGGCCACTAAATTGTGTTAATAAGTTGGCATTTAGGGCAGGTAGCTGCTTAAAGCAAGGTGAAAGTACAACAGAACGCCCCTATAGGACCGTTCTGTTTTACTTTCACCTTGCTTTAAGCAGCCACCTGCCTTTAACACAACATAATTGATGTAAGTTAGTGGACGCTATAGAGAGGTTCTACTGTATTTACAGTCAAACTCGATACTACGAACTCAAATAGTACCATTATTGATCTTTAACACCAGATGGCAGCTTAATGCAGGGTGAAAGACATACAGAGAGCTCCTCTAGGAGCTTTCTGCACGACTTCCATCCTGGATTAAGCAGCGTCACCTGCCTTCAAAGACATAAATTCTTCATTGCTAAAATTTCGTAGTAGGCCCTATCGAGGTTTTACTTTCAAATTCGTTAAACTTTTGAGAAACTATTGAGTGGGCATCAGAAGACTTTGGATCATGTTTAGACGACGAGTGACACGGCACCTGATCTTGATCCAAGCTATTTGTTCATACTATTAACCCTTCATATGCTAATCACGTCTTGGCTCGCATTTGCAAACAGTTTAACCCTTTCCCTTATATAAGCTCCTTTTCGCGCATCTGCAAACAGAGTAGACCCAAATCAGCCGTCTGATCAGGGTTTGCTCTGTTTACTTATGGTGTAATATAGATCTGATTTTAAAGCTTCTGCCTTAGCCAAAATGCCCTATGTTCATTTGCCATTATAAAAAATGATCTTATTAATATTCATGACGTCATTATTTCTTACATTAATATACAACAGGGAATGGGTTAAATATCCAGAGATCAGTAGGATCCAAGCTGATTGACAATAGTTTCTCAAAGTATTGAATCTGAAGTCGGGGCAAATATCAGCAAATCAGTGATTGAGCTGACATTGTTTTTCCTGTATGAGAATGGAGGATTATGGATACAGCAAGTTCGAACCAACAACCCACCAATTGAGAGGGAATGGTCTCGGTGCTTTCCGTGTGTTTGGTGGACGAAGTTACCAACGGCTCTGCATCGCCCGCCATCACTACCGATTCTTTTGGCTGTACCTCCGAGCGACTATCAGAAGTACCCTCGGTAGGGCCGACAACGAGGGGTTTCTTGAAAGATACACTTGTTTCACGGCTCAGGGGTTGCCGAGATCTTTGAGTCTGTGTATCGGGCAGGCTCGTCGAGCTTTGTCCCAGTCTACTTATCCCGTCACTGCTCGCCAGTGACGAGGCCCCTTTGTCCGTCGTTTGCACATTGTCAGCTGAGCTATAGAAAGAATCTGACGGACTCAACTCATACACAGTGTGGTCAATGCCGTTGTGTGTCCGTTTTAACGTTTTCTGACAGTTGTCCGCTTTCCGGCTTACTGCATCTGTCGAACACTTAATAGACACGTCAGAAGATGAATACTCCGGTTCTGAATATATCACTGAATTGGTCACATGATCTGTAGGTCGTTCAGTCACGTGCTCTTTGAATACCATGCACGAACACTCTGGAACATTGGTGTTATTTGCACACTCGTAACAATCCGAGTGTCTGTTCCGACCACTTTTATCTTTGTGCTTTACTTGACACTTTTCATGTGTACATTCCACAGGCTCTTCATTGAGAGTTATTTGAGCATTTTCATTTTGCAGTAAAGGTGTTTGTTCTCCGGACTGTGAACTTTTCTCGTCGTCATCAAGCGCTCGTGTGAGACTATCGACATCTCTTCTCACCTGGTCGTCGACGAGGTCTGTTTCACTGTTACTTCTATCACTATGAAGCCGCGTGTCACCGTTGCTCATTTCGTCATTCAAACTCTCATTTCGCACACACTCATTTAATAACGCGTCAACGATCATCCTGTCCGGAGCTATCGTGCCATTAATTGGCACCAGCACAGCTTTTCCGTTCGAATGCACATCGCCGGTGACCCCGCCCACACCACACAACAATTCCCCCTCTCGCGGGCTCCCGGCGGCGACAACCTCCAGCTGTGCGTATGTCTTTACCCCCATGCTTTCCTTGGACGACGCCAGTGTGTTTGGAATGGCCTCTAACAAAATTAGAGGCTTTCCCGATACCGTTTTCTGTAAAGTGTACACTAGTTTAGAGTTCCCTGATGATTCCGGGTTAATGTTTATGTAGTAATTGCCTGGCTGATACACGTATGCCTGTTCACCAGGCAGAGTCTGATAGATAGGCTCCTGGTCCACTGGGCTTATCACGTGCTGCTGTTGATCGACCATGGGCTGCCATGATACCTTTTTACAAGGGGCGCTTGTTTTTTTTAGGAGGGGGTCACTGTTGGTTGGATATGAAAGGGCGTCTCTATACGTTGGCGGTGGCGGTCGAACAGCTAAAAAAGAAGAAATAAACAATAAGCACGTGCAATCGTCGGCTTTAAACACTTTACTCCATTAAAAGTAATGTAAGAAAGAATGAATATTAATTATCTCTAGTTCTGGCCCTGGTAAAACTGTATAATTAGATCTATTAACTCATTAACCTTTTCCCTCATATAAACGTGTTTTCACGCATCGGCAAACAGAGTAGACCCAGATCAGACGGCTCCTATAGGAGCCGTCTGATCAGGGTCTGCTCTGTTTGCTAATGGAATGTGATAGATCTGTTTCTTTACTTTCTAAAACGGCTACAATGCTCCACCTTCTATACTTCATTATAACTATTTTGTCCATGTTTATTCAGTAGGTATTGAAAATTGTAATAAACATAGAACAGGGAAAGGGTTAAGCAAACGGACCAGACCCTGATAACTTCTGATACGGGTCTAATCGGTATGCAAAGGCGTTAAAATGCATCTCTATGGAGTAAAAGGTTTAACATATTTTGAAGCAGGCTTTATTTACATGAACTTTCTTGTCAATAACATAATCAGAGTGCCAAACAGTGCGGACTCAGTTGATACGGCGAGTCACTCGTCGTCTTATATTGATTGCAACTGTTTGAAAAAAAGTTAGCATAGATTTGGTCGTAACAGAAACAAAAATTAAGATGCAAGCTATAATATACTTTCGCTTCTTCCATGAGTAATTACCATGTTATGTGTGGTTCAAAGTAAATATTAAGATATGAGCTAGTATACACGTTCGCTTCTTCCCTCAATAATTACCATGGTATGTGTGATTCAAAGCAAATATTAAGATGCGAGCTATTATACATTGTACACTTTCGCTTCTTCCCACAGTAATTACCATGATAATCATGTGTGGTCCAAACTAAATATTAGGATACTAACTATTATACACTTTCCTAGAATAGCGTGCAAACTTAATATTAAGAGTTTTACTATTATAGCCTGTCCCTACCTAGAGTATTCACCATGGTATGCGTGGTACATGTACAAACTAAATATTAGGCTGTTAAGTATTATACTCTTGGAATATCTACCATGGGTTGTGTGCTAAGATTTTTGATCATATACAAGGTGTTGATAATAGAGGATCTTACATGAGTGTTCATTACAAATTGTTTTTATGAAACGATTACTATAATAATATGACACGAGCTTTAACGAGTGTCATATTCATTATTGTAAACGAGTTTCATGAAAACAATTTGTAATGAACACGAATGTAAGATTCTTTTTATCACATAAACCTTAAAAATGCAATACAAAATGAAATAGGCTATAGCTGACAGCCGTTTCGGCCATTGCTTACAAACAACGTAGTTATACAACGGACGACGCACATGGAGTGCTACTATTGGCTAACGATTAAATGGGCGCTACGATTGGCTAACGATTGCAAAATTGCATAAAAAGTGCACTAGTGCATTTTCGCGATTTACGGCACTCTGATACGGCACATCCGCAAGGCAGATTATGCACAAGTGCATTTTTATGCAAATTAGCAATCGTTTGCCAATGTAGCTCTCATTTAAGCGTAAGCCAATCGTAGTACTCCATGTGCGTCGTCCGTTGTATTACTAAAGCAATGGCCGAAACAGCTTGTCAGCTATAGCTTGTTTCATTTTCTATGGCATTTTTAAGGCTTATGTGATAAAAAGAATCTTATATTCGTTTTCATTACAAATTGTTTTTATGAAACTCGTTTACTATAAGGAATATGACACTCGCTAAAGCTCGGGTCATATTGTTATACTAAACTCGTTTCATAAAAACAATTTATAATGAGCACTCGTGTAAGATCCTCTATGAATGATATGTTTGTCGTTCAACTTTGAGCATATGAAACAATTTTCGGCTTAACATTTCGTTTACGTATTTCGTTTTACAAACATTTCCATATTTGCTTGTGTGTAGAAGCGGCTCAATACCCCCAAGCACTCTAAGCATTTGGACAGACATGTCAATCATCGAACCGGTGCCAAATTGACCAAATCACCTTTTCAAAACTGTGGGTGGAAACGGTAGATCAGGATTTCGGGTGAATTGGTATTATCTATAACATATATCCCCTCTTGGTGTTTATCTTTGGAAGCGAGGTTTTAACACTTTGAATGCTGAATATCCAAGTGGAATGGTCTATTAGCCCAGTATTTAATGGCAGAGTCTATTTAGTTAAACATTCAAAGCATTAAAAAATATATCATTGCTTTTCGGTGCTTATATTTTTATTCATCCGGTAGTAAAAACAACGCCTGCTTGAATTCCGATATGTTGCTATATCAACGTATTTCTGACTCATTCCAAGTTTTTGAGAAATTAAATGGACAATTGTAAACAAGTGATGAAGATAAGATGTCAAGTTACGCACATCTCATCTTGAGTCAAACAGTTTGCAGATACAATTCAAGACGTGCTTAGCGTAACAAGGGTTCAACTTCAAATAGACTCTGGCTAGCTGTTGCTGTTTTCATTTCTCTATTCATTTGGCTAATACATACCACAACTAGTCAGAAATTAGACACTTATTTACCAAACATTGAAGCTTCGATGTCTAATTTAGTTTAATTTGATTTTCGCTGCAGCCCTTATTGCGATACACCAATGGCGCGTGCTTTAACTTCAATCGGCTGCAACAGTTACTTACTTCCGGTTCGTATATAGAAAACACACACCTCTAAACCGGAATTATAGCAAAGAATATTTAAGATACTTTTAGGTAAGTGGTTGCTTAATGCAGGATGAAAGTCATGAAGAAAGCTCCTAGATTTATACTAAATTGAACGTCCGGTTTAAAGGGGGTTTACCATAAGATTTTCAGGAATGATTATCTGAGTGTCAAACAGCGTTTATCCTGATGAAATACGAAGCTGTTTGCAAATGCTAGCCAGTCGGCGGTATTCAAAGCAACCAGTTTACTGTGCAAAATGAAGTTAAAACAATATCAGTATTTGGACGACACTGGTCGAAAATTCAATCTGATCTTCCTGTAAATGAAACACGTTTGATAAGATAAACTGCACTTGTATTGACACGGAGTAGAGCCAGAGCAACCAATTTGAATCAAATATATTTTGTTGTCTTCCATTATTATAAACATTGCATAAGCTTGTACAATAACGTTTTGCTAATACGACCGATCAAAAGAAGTCTAATTCTGTTGGGGTTTTTTTAAAAAAAAAACTGATGGTAGCTTACTGAAGGACAAAAGTTATGCAGAAAGCTCCATTTGGAACATAAACCCATTCCATAATAGGCTATTTTTAGATCCAACTTCTTTGAATAAATCTACCGAAAAGGGGCATTTACTAGAGAAAAGGAACATCTTAAGAATTGTGTAGTTTTTAAACCATTGTGATAAATAGAGCATTTGTTCCTATGGAGCAAATGCTCTATTTATCACAATGGTTTAAAAAGGTGACTTTTACAGAAGCGTAAAATGGAAATAGCATCAATATGCGGGAATGGGTTCAGCGAACCATCTGCATTTTGCGGACTCTGTATTAATACATCATTAATACAACTCTATTGTAATATATTGGAACTACGATGTTTACTATAGTCTTAGACTTAACAGGGCTACAGATAACTGCGTGTACTCAAATTCGCAAATGGTCATTTCTCCACCAAAGCCTATGTTGTGACCATTCTTTAGAATCGTCTCTCTTCGAGACGATTCTAAAGAGTGATCACAACGTAGGCTTTAGTGGAGAAATAAATAAGTTATTTTTGAAAATGTTCTAATTTACGCATCTTATCTGGACCCCTCTTACTGTCTGTGCGACATTTCACCATGATGCTTCACGAAACACGTAACCCAGCATATATAGAATCAATGTATTCTGTATGCAACTACATGGTCCGATGTTATAAAACTTGTGATGTTGAATCTGGGGTCATACTCTAATGAACTCAGATTCAATCAAACAATAATTAAAACAATCCCCCTTCAACTCATTCCCTCATATTGATGTATTTTGACACCTTTTAACCCTTTCCCTCATATTGACGCCTCTTTAAAAGTAACGTTTTGAAACCATTGTGCTAAATAGACTGCTCCAAAGGAGTGGATGCTCTATTTATAACAAAAAAATCAAAACATTCGACTTTTCTCCCCTGTTACTAGTAAATGCTCCTTTTCAGTAAATTTATCCAAAGCCTATGAGGTAATCGTCTGAAACTCTATTTATTACATTGATTTAAAAGCTACATAATTTCAAATTCCCCTTTATTACTAGTAAATGCTCCTTTTCAGTCGATTGATTCAAAGATGTTTGATCTAAAATAGCCTATGAGGCAATGCTCTCAAATTAGCCTATGTGTGAATAGTTAAAGACATTCATATGTATTATTCTACTGACCACTGCAAAGAGGTTCTGTAGTATACACTGTCTGTATAACGTAGCTCGTACATGTACAGGTTACCAGCGTGCCAAATGTATGGCAAACTAGCGAATACAGAGTGCTACTTGGTATTGCGTATTGGTTTGACTGCGGGGTAACAATACTGATAATTGTTAGCTTTTCCACCAAGACAGACAAAATAATAAATATAATTACATGTTTGGGATTTTAGCTAAATATACACTAGATAAGTACCATTTTCTTTTTTTCCTGTGTCTATATATTAGACAAATAACGCAATTTTCTGTAAAAAGATTCTTTTTTAATTGTGTTAATAACGTGTTTTCCGTTGAACAAACTGTCATGCTGGCTCTTCACTGATCTCTTGGTTTTCAACAAAGTAAAACTAATGTATACGCAGTTATAGTAGTATAACATACGTTCACACACTTATTTAAAATGATGACATCAGTGTTTGACAGTTGTCACAGGGTGTACATGGTCATTATAATACAAATACCATTTGGATGATATGTTGTTTGGTCGTCGTCAGTCGTCACGTTAGTAAAAGTCGATGATGATTCCAATAAGGTTCGAAATCCAATGAAAATACGAACTATTCCAAAACTGACAGAGGATACATTTGAAGAATGGAAGATAGAAGTGGGCGTGATTTTGTCGCCTGGTCTTTATCATGAGGAGATACTCAGAGAGCAAATTCGAAATGCCTTAAGTGGCAAAACACGGAAGATTCTTTTGAACATGAATTCAAATGCATCAACGAAAGACATTATAACAAAGCTTGAAAACACATATGGCAACATTAAGTCTGGACATATTTTTAAGGAAGCAACACGGAAAGGAGAAGTTGAACAAGGAAAAGCTGAAAACGGTTTTGGAGAAATCTCAGAAACGAGCAATTAAAGAATGCTACCAGATCGGCCTTTCAGTCAGACAAGAACTTTGAATAATTAAGAAGAGAAGTTAGAATACAGGAAAGCGAGATAAGAAGTAGTCGGTGTCCAGTTAAGACAGAGGTTGATAGAACGGCTACACAACAGCAAACAGACAGTAATTATCAGATGACGTTGATGCAGAGTCTGATGGAAAAGCTTTAAAGAGGAGAAATTATCAACGAAAGAGAGTGTAGGAAACAGTGCAAGAAATAGCGAGGATCATAGCAACTGGAGAGAAGGAAGAATCTTAGAGGGTGGTGAACAGAGAAGAGGAACATACTGTGGAAGAGGTAGATGGAACATATATAGGAGCGGTGGTACGTATAGATGACATGTAGGGAGATCGAATTGGCACAGGAACCAGAATGGATTTAGAGATAGACAGTTTGACGGAGATGAAAAAAGGAAATAGAAGGACATAACAATTACAATTCTGAAACTAGTGGAAACTCAACCACTAGATGTCTCTAATGAGGGGCAAATTAGAGACATGCAATTCAAGGAAACCAGCCCCAAGAACAATGTTTTACATCGGATGTTAGGACCAGATAACGTCAGTGAAGTTAGGTTTAAGGATAGTCCAGCCTGTGCATTGATGTACTCCGGATCGATGATAACTTCAGTATCTGAAACATTTTACAACGACATGGATCAAAAACCGAAACTTATGCATCTGTCTGATTTTAAGTTGAAAGTAAATGTGGCAAATGGAGACAATCAACCATATTCGGACTATGTTGAAGCAAGATTGTCAGGGCCATTTCTTAGTAACAAACCATTTGATGTACCCGTACTCTTAGTACCAGCTACAGAATATAATGCAAAAGTGCCGAGCATCATTGGAACAAAGATAAACGTCCTTACTTTTTATTTTTAAGAAGAAAAGAATTAGATTAAATGACAATCTAAATAGCAGGTGCTTTGAATGAACATTCACGAACTAGGGAAAATACTCTTGGCAACCTATCTGTAAAATCGTTTTAAAATGGTCGCTTAGATAGGCAGAAAACTTTTCAACACAGTGCCGACTTCTATTGGTCATCAACCATTTCCCCTGATAAACACACCAGGAGCAATGTTACAGACAATAAGGGTGAACCACTCTACAACGATAATAAGTGTCCGGTCTAGAGGAGTTAAATACGAGTCCAGTTTAAAAGAGTTTAATACGAGTCCGGTTTAAAAGAGTTTAATACGAGTCCGGTTTAAAAGAGTTTAATACGACTCCTGTTTAAAAGAGTTTAATACGACTCCGGTTTAAAAGAGTTTAATACGAGTCCGGTTTAGAAGAGTTTAATACGACTCCTGTTTAAAAGAGTTTAATACGACTCCGGTTTAAAAGAGTTTAATACGACTCCTGTTTAAAAGAGTTTAATACGACTCCGGTTTAAAAGAGTTTAATACGACTCCGGTTTAAAAGAGTTTAATACGACTCCGGTTTAAAAGAGTTTAATACGACTCCGGTTTAAAAGAGTTTAATACGACTCCGGTTTAAAAGAGTTTAATAAAAGTTCGGTTTAGAAGGCGTTTACTGTCATGTTTCTTTTACATTACACTTTATCCCAGTTACAACGCTGGGCGTGCCCCCTTCATACAAATATTAATGGAATTTCTTAATTTAGGCGCATCTGATCAAATATATAACGGATCAATCAAAATTTCATTTAAAAGGGCAATTTTGCAAGAATTCGTTTGTGCCTTTTAGAAACTAAACAACGAAACAAAAAGTGCAAAATCTTTTCAGGAGACTCCTTCAGGAGCTGTCTAATCTGGATCGACTCTGTTTGCACATGCCCCCTTAACCCATTCACTCATAGGCTATTTTTAGACCCAACCTCTTTGAATGTATCTACCGACAAGGAACATTAACTAGAGGAAAGGAAAAATTTAGAATTTTGTAGTTTGAAACCATTGTGATAAATAGAGCATTTTCTCCTATAGGAGCAAATACTCTATTTATCACAATGGTTTCATAAAGTGACTTTTATTGATGCGCAAAAATGCGTCACTAGGGGATAATATGTTAAGGACACTATACATATATGGAGGAAACTCAAAAAGAAGACATCAAAAACATCAATGGCAGAGTTGTAGATATTTACTATTATTATGTATTAGTATGTACTGTTCTGTTTTGAATATAACTTCTTGTAAATAGCATTTCGACAATACGGTCCAGATGGAGAAAAAACAGAAATTTGAAAATACAATTAATCTCTCTAGAACGGCGATTTATGGAATTAAAGATGTCGGTAACAACAGAAAGCTGCTTAATGCAGACCGAAAATAAAACAGAAACTATATTTTTCTCTTGCATTAACAAAATCTACAACCCACCTTCAATACCCTGAATTGGACTCCTTTTTAATGACCATAGAGACAGGGTTAAGGAACGGCTCGCTGGCCAGAGTTCTTATTGTATGACCAATACATGCCAATCATCCTTAGTTTGGGTTTGTTTCTTTCTCCCCGACAAACACACAATTTGTTTCATTTGTTCGGCACAGATATTTTATATAAGCAATCTAATCACAAAAACTAGTTTGCACATATCAATTCAGGAGGAAGGATGGCTGTTGATTAGTTTGGCCGGCCAAAGAGGTACTAATATACTCCATTTCTTTCTGAAAGGGCTCTTTCAGACAAATTGATTGCAGTTTAGGAAAAGTTATAGTTTTCCGTTGGTTAAGCGAACTATTTTTGGGCAAGATGATCTATGAAACGACTTCCGACTAAAACGCCTCGGTACGAAAGGTCTTTGGGCGAATAGTAATTACCGAGAGAAAAAGGGTTTACGATAGTTTATGGTATTGGACAGAAGCGAGTCTAACAAACCTAAACCACAATGGTCTTAGTGTTGTTGTTTTTTAACTTTACGGGTCACTGTTATATAACAAGTTTACAGTAGGGACGTTCGGTGTTTTGTTTATCTACATGTAGCCCCCTTTTCTCGCTATCCTTCACTTCACTCGCATTTGTAAACTGCTTGGATCAGCCAAGTACGACTCGCATTTGTAAAATGCTTGGATCCACCGAGTACGACTCGTATTTGTAAAATGCTTGGATCCACCGAGCAAGATTTACATTTGTAAAATGCTTGGATCCACCGAGTACGACTCATATTTGTAAAATGCTTGGATCCACCGAGTTAGATCTACATTTGTGAACTGCTTGGATCCACTGAGTACGACTCATATTTGTAAAATGCTTGGATCAACCGAGTAAGATTTGCATTTGTAAAATGCTTGGATCCAGACGAGACGCAGAGTAACACGAATCGGAAATTGTCAAACTCAGCCAGATTCAATTTTGAGCAGACGTGGAACACGAGCAGTAAAGTTTTCTGACAGCCTGACAAACCGACGAATCCATGTTGATACGAATTCGACCTCGGATATCGCTATACCTGATGAAAATTCATTATATAAAGCATGACTGTATGAATATCAGTAAGCTGTGTTTGTGTATATACAGTGGAAAATCAACATGATAACTGTTTACTATGACACAACCCGTAGAATCTGATCTATATCATGTCATAAGTAAACAGAGCAGACCCTGATCAGACGGCTCCTACAGGAATACGTCTTTGAAATGAAATGGAATAAAGCTACATTCGAAAACTGAATCACCTATCAAATTATAAGACTTTCTCTATAAACATGAACTTGATCAACATTCCTAAGCCTTAGTCCTATTTTATCCATTTTAAAACTTTCTCTATCCGCATAAACCTGATCAACATGCTCATGCTTAGTTCTATATCACCCACTAGACCTGGACAGTTGTGAGGGCTCTGATCAGATACCACACCACAACGGCGATGAATGGTCATAATATGTAAAACGTATGCAATATGGCAATATAATTCATAATACTATAGAATTCGTGTAACACGAGCACTTAATAAATAAATAAGGGCGTGTGTCAAAGCAGGTGGCTGTTTAACCCACCCTAATATAGACGACTTTTGAGGACTCTGTAAAATTCACTTTGTGAAACAAATGTGATGAATAGAGCATTTGCTCCTATAGGAGCAAATGCTCTATTTATCACAATGGTTTCAACCTACAAAATTCTAAAAAATTCCTTTTTTCTAGTTAATGCTCCTTTTCGTTAGATTTATTCAAAGTGGTTGTTCTAAAAATAGCATATGAGGTAATGGGTTAATACATCACTAAATCGCTTTCGGCATAACGCCTGTCCTGCGTTAACCCATTCCCTCCTAATGAAGCATTCTGACGCATCTGTAAAAGTCATTGTTTGCATTGGTGCAATTTCATGTTTGTCATAGATCCAGAGTGTCCCCCCCCCCCCCCTCTGCAGTTTAATTACAAATGCTGGTTAACCTGATTTCTGTAGATACTGACAAGACGTCGTGCTTCATAGCGACAGCTCCTCTTGGTGGTCTGTGTTTGCAAATATCAAGCACAACCTTTTTTCATCTGACCAATCATTTAGATGATAATTCTGAAAGTGGAATGGTCCGCCATTGCTAAATGGTTAAAGTCCATTCAGTATGAAATATTAATTTCAAAAGAATTTTATATAACAGTGCATACCCTGATCAGAAGGCCTCGGTTTGGCAAGTATAAGTATACCTGTCTAAGTCACTTAAAGGACCTTAATAGCGATATAGAGTAAATAACCTCTAAAGCGACCGCCAAAACTAGATCTAATTATGTCCCTCAATGGCAGATGGTAGCGTAATGCAGGACGTAAAGTATGCAGAAAACTCCTTTAGGAACTGTCTGCATTGCTTTCGTCGTGCATTAACCCTTTACTCCATGAATATTCATGTAAGAAATAATGACACCATGAATATTAATTAGACTTACTGTTATAATAGCGCAATGACACAGGAAGTTTGGACTATCACAGAAACTGTGTAAACTCATATCTATATTACTGCATAAGCAAACAGAACAGAACCTGATCAGAGGGCTCCCATAGGAGCCGTCTGATATGGGTCTACTATGTTTGCTTTTGAAGTAGAAAGGCATATTTATGGATTAAGCAACCACCTTGTTTTAAAGACATTCGTGTTTATTCAATAAGCGGTAGCTTACAGTACAAAATAATGGCCAGTCTAAAGTTTGTTCATTTCAGTTAGCAACAAGTGATCACCGTGTATATGGTTTCGGTCCTCGATGCCCTTGGTGTCCTATATGTTTCCAACGGTTTTTAAAGATCCCATAGTTTATAGCTATCCCAATTTTACACTAAACCCTCGGTGTGGTGTCAGAGATTTGTCACGTTCAGCGCGTAGTCAGGGCAATTCATACTTTGATACACCAATAGACAGCTCTTTGTAATTGGTAATATCTGCATTCCGTCTGCAAAATGACATGCAGTTTTAAATGTAATTGTAATTAACCATGTCAACAACTGTCATTGATAAACATGTCGTCTGCCACGATTCTCAAATTATTTTACTTCCATTTTCTTGTTCTTTTCTTTTTTTTGAAAAACAACAACAACACAACAACAACAACACACATTTGAGAATATCTTTCAGTTTGGGCACTGAGAGAAATCTTATCTGGATCCAAACTGTGAACAAAAGGTCACCACAAATTTATAAGGTTAAATGTGGCTTGAACGACAAATCAATTGATCAACAATGAATAAACTGTCGCAATTATTAACACGTGATGTCGTTAAGTATTCAAGAACCGTTTACAACAACCGGAAAACCAGATCAAGGAATGTTGAATAACACCATTTGGACATGACATCATTTATATATCCCTGGCAATCAATATACAGTAAAACCTCTCTATAACGGCCACTAAATTGTGTTAATTAGTTGTTATTTAGGGCAGGTGGCTGCTAAAACCAAGGTGAAAGTAAAACAGAACGCTCCTATAGGAGTGTTATGTTTTACTTTCACCTTGCTTTAAGTAGCCACCTGTCTTTAACACAAAATACTTGATGTAATTTAATGGCCGTTATAGAGAGGTTTTACCGTATAGCAGTTTTCTAGTTGATTTGCTGGGTTGTTCAACCCAAGTGTGGAATCGTAAATTTTCTGCCTTAGCATTTCGTCCCTTGCGTATCGTTTGGAATATATTACTGCCGTTTCAGAATCTATAGTCGGGCATGGATATACCCATTTTACTCTAAGTAATTGGACAGACAAACAAAGGTAATAGGGCAGGGTCTTCACTATTTGCTACTATGTTTGTCTAATATAATAATATCAAGCGAATGATAAATTGAATGATTCAGCTTTATAAAGCCGTGGAGAGGGGAGATTTGGTGTCCTAATTGGATGATTTAGCTTTATAAAGCTGTGGAGAGGGGGATTGGATGATTCAGTTTTATAAAGCGGTGGAGAGGGGGGATTGTGTGTCCTAATACGCTGTGTAAGTAAGGTTTGAAATCATATGACCTTTATTGGTAGTTACTCCCTTTTTCACTAGATTTGGGAAGGCAGAGCTACATAACTACATGTCTGCATTTTGGTGCATAGTAGTAAAACAAAGTTAACAACAAAAACCAACAACATCGACAACAAAACAAAACACATTTAGATCTGCACCACTAATTGGAGGGCACAGTTTACTATTGTGCTTTTTCGTGAATAGACCCAGATCAGAAGACTCCTGAAGGATCCGTCTGATCTCGGTCTGCTCTGCTTGCTATGAAATAATATATACAAAGTCAGGTTCTTGTAAACGGAACCATATCCAATGCATTTCCCGTAAAACAGGGGATCAGACAGGGCGGTGTGTTATCGAGTTGGTTGTACCTCCTCTACATAAATGAATTGCTTAACGAATTAAAAGGTAGTAGATTAGGCACAAGCGTAGGCAATATCCAAACCGGGAACCCTGTCCTAGCTGATGACCTTTCAGTCGTCAGTAACAATTTGACTAACTTAAGCAAAATGCTAGGTATCGTGTATCTATATTCCAGGAAATGGAGGTTTTCTTTTAACGAAAACAAATGTGTGGTTATGAAGTTTTCGAAATCAAAAGCTAACAGTGTACCTGGAAACAGCGTGACTTTAGGCCCCTTCAATATACCCAGATCTGATACAGTTAAACACGTAGGCATCCAGTTGACATCGTCTTTGTCCAATTCCTTAATGGTTCAGAAACGTTGTGAAAAGGGGCGCAACTCTTTATTTTCTATACTAGCAGTTGATGCCGGTCGTTTGTTTATTGACCCTGTTATCCTGAAATCCCTAATTGAGAAGGTCACACTACCGACAGTGTTGTTTGGGTGCGAACTTTGGCATTCTCTAACGGCCGGAGACATTTACAATTTAGAAAAGGCGCTTAGCCTGTGTGCCAAAGCCATACAGAAACTTCCACAGAGAACCAGAACAGACATGGCTCTACCGATGCTGGGCTGGTTACCTATGGAAGCAGAAATACACAGACGGAAACTTTGTTTTCTCCAAAAACTGTGCACTATGCCTGCACATATGCTATGCAAAAGAGTTTTTAGTTTTAGGCTTAATTTGTTTTTAACAAGAATGGCTTTGAATGACAACATGCAGCAGATGGGTTTCATTGCAGATGTATTTACCATATTAAGTAAGTACAACATCGTATCTCATTTACACAATTATGCAGAGTATGGCATTTTTCCTAGTAAATATTCATGGAAAAGAATTGTTAATAATGCGATTACCGAATTTCACAACACACTATGGCTTCAACGCACATCGGTAGACAGTGAGTTCTGCAGATTTCGAAGTCTTCACTTTGGTATCACTCTCGCAGACGTGTGGAGACTTCCGCAAGACGTCATTAGTCAGAACAATAAATGCCTAATTGCGCGAATTTGGACGTATGTAGAGTACAAGGACTTCATCTGCGCTTTATGCAATTCTCGAACCCGCGACTTGTGCAAACATGTCATTACAGAGTGCCAATCCCTCGAAAGTGACAGGAAATGTATTTTTGATTTTCTAAGCTACCACTTCTCACCTACCATAAGAGCCTCGTGCCAGAGCAACTCTGAAATGCTATTGCAAATAATGCTTGGTAGTATGGTCTATACACATTATACTGATGGCACCTATTATGAAAATGCAATTCGCTTATTCATCCCATTTGTCGTTAAAACCCTAAAACTGTATCACAGACGTTACGGGCTTATTCACTGATGTGAATATATAACAATAACTGGCATAATTAACTGTTTTTCATTTTCGTTTTTCCACCGCTCTAGTTTCGTTTCGTTTTGAGGTGGAATACAAGCGAAAATACAGTGTGCTCAGACAAATTCATTTGTTGATGGTCCAGGTCAAGATATCACAATTCCTTAAAGTTTGAAAAGGGGTTGAGGCGTCTTCACTTTAAACCATCGGTACTTGAAAGTCCTATGCTATTTAATCATGTGATAAGCACGTTGCATTCTGCACTATGCTCTCCTTCGCCATCTCTATCACTTTCTATCCAACAATCGTATGACCCTATATTTTCTCATCCAATCCAACTTCTTTGTTCTTTTTGTCTTGACCTACCATTTCGTGTAATTCATACTAACTGTACATGTACATATGTTATTTGTGTTAACATTGTATTTCAATTGTTACTATGTTATCAAATCTCTGTAAAGAGGAAATAAAACGTATATATATACAGTTTCTAACAATGGCCAATATTCCCTGTGTTTAACCTTTCCCTGTTCTATGTTTATTTCTTAATCTCAACACCTACTGAATATTCATGAATTTTTTTTACATTACAACGAAATATGGAAGGTGGAACATTGTAGCAAATTTAGAAAGTAAAGAAGCATATCTTTCAAATTCCATTAGCAAACAGAGCAGACCCCGATCAGACGGCTCCTATAGGAGCCGTCTGATCTGGGTCTACTCTGTTTGCAAATGCGTGAAAACACGTTTATATAAGGGAAAGGGTTAAATGCCGTTACAAAAGATAATCTAATATCCATGATATCAATTATTTCTTAGATGAATATTTATCAGATATATGGTTAATGTTTGCAAAGTCGCCTGAAGTCGTTCTGAATAATTCTGAAATCAACCGAAAAAAAATTAGTCTGCAAAGAGTTCATGCAAAATCATTGACATTAAACATTGTTCAGTTTATGTGCTTGGCGCTACAGAGAACATGACTGTCTGACATTTGCAAATAGTGTAGATCCACATCTACTGTCGCATATGATTAGACTTTGCACTCTCTGTCACTAGTCAGAATGAATATTAGTTTGTTCAATATGATTTTAAAAATGCAATCCTTGATCACACAGTATACACATCACACCCTTTTTTCCACCCACACCTCACTGTTTGTTGTTGCTGTTGTTGTTGTGGGTTTGTTGTTGTTGTTGTTTGTTTGTTTTTTAAAAAAAAGGGGGGGGGCAGGATTATCATCGATTTCTTAAAGCAGGTGGTTTTTATTGTGACATTGCAGGTATTTCCATGCATTTTCAGCACTTGTAGTGTACCCAAGGTTTTTTTTCAGTTTTACATTAAAACGGTGCATATTGCTTGCTTGCACGTACGTCATACCAAGTCTGAGCAATAAAATGGTGGTATGTGTAACCGGAATTACGATTCCGGAAGTGGCGTGCATGACAATAGAGAACAATTCATTGGCGGAAATGAATTAATTTAACAGCTCTTTAAATCTGTTGGTAGATGAAAGATGGCGAATGATGAAAGTTACTATATTTTCCGACAGTTTAAATTTTGAGCATGAACCCCGATTGTTTTGCATTGAAACTAAACTGTTGTTGATAATATTTAACCTTCTATGTCAAATATATGCCCTTTAGCGCGTTTGCAGACATAGTAAGTTAGACCCAGATCAGACATCGTCTATAGGAGCTGTCTGATCGAGATCTGCTCTCTTTGCTTATAAACAAGGCTGTATATTTATGCCTATGTAATAATATAGATGTTGATTTTACATTTTCTGCCAAATTTCCCTGTGCTCATTATAAAAAACTAATATGAGTAATAGCCATCGTGTTATTTTCTCTTACATGAATATTCATGGCATAAGGTGTTAATAGATTGTAGAGGCAGTCAGTGTCCTTGTTTTTCATCTTGACCGCGACTGACAATATAGGAAATGGATAAGGGAAAATATGGTGGCATATTTCTGACACCGCTTACAACTTAGCTTTCGTGAAATTTTTCCAGTTAATATCTCACAAAATTATATTATACGTGGAAAGTGGACTCTTTTTATGAAAACCTGATAGTTATCTTAACGTGTCAAAATGACCTGTTAGTGTCATATACTGCTACCACATAGTATACATAACTATTCTAAAAATAGATATCCTGTTCTATGTCCTTGAATATTCATGGGTCACTGTCACAGTCATATTTTTAGATAAGTGGTAACATGAAACTTTTCTAGTTATCTAATGATTATTAGTTTTCGTAATAAATAACTAGTTACGATAAGTTCATCAAATGGTTGCAGTTTAAAGCAGTATCTTGACAAAATTAGTGTTACGGTATTTATCTGGTTACCATGAACAGTTTCCGGGTTCCACTTTTTAAAATATTATGTGAAAAATAACCCGAAAGTTTTCGTGGAA
The DNA here is from genome assembly GCA_963576725.1 of Azorinus chamasolen. Taxonomy (NCBI): domain Eukaryota; kingdom Metazoa; phylum Mollusca; class Bivalvia; order Cardiida; family Solecurtidae; genus Azorinus; species Azorinus chamasolen. Next base: position 26,658,848 of record OY755246.1, on the reverse strand, counting down.
ACTAACTGGTGGTTAGTGGTGTCAGAAATATGTTACCATAAAAAACTGATTTACTATAAGAAGGTTTACTTTGGAGAATCAGTCCGTGTTTATCGTCTAATGCTCGTGCAGTCTTGCCAATGAGACCACAAAGCTGCTAAAGCAAGTAGTTGCTTAATGATGGACAAAAGTAATGCAAAAGGCTCCTATAGGAGCTTTCTGCATAAATGTTGCCCTGTATTAAGCTACTATCTGTTCAAGATACGTATTTTTATGTATTTGCAAACATAGTAGGAGCCGTCTGATCAAGAAATCTGCTGTGTTTCCATTGGAATTACAGAGACCTGATTCAAAAGATTCCAACCTGGCCAAACACAACTGTTTTCACACGCCATTATGACTATTCATTCTCACATAAGCATCCAATCAATCAATCAATCACAGATATTTATATAGCGCAACACTTTATGCAATCCTATTCTGTTGCACTTTACAATGTCAGAGTTACTTTTCACAGCTTAAAACTCGTATTATATTATACACAATTCACACTGGTTATGTATTATGTTGTTTGAAGAGATGCGTTTTAAGTCTTTTTCTGAATACAGTTTCTGATGCAGTGCACTTTAAGTCTTTTTGGTAGGGCATTCCACCATATTGGTACCATAACAGAGATGTATCTATCAGCAAGTCTGGTTCTGCGTCTTGGCACAAGAAAGGGGTAAGAAGCAAAATTCGCGAAATTATGAATAAGCTAGATACAAGGATGATATTTCAACCGAACAGTTATTTTATATAGTTGCTAAATACCAGACAGATTCAGAAAATGTACAATAAACTGAAAATGCACTGTTTCATGCACAGAAGAACACTTGAGTAGATGGTTTTGTTAAACGTACATGAACACAGAAAGATTTAGCCAAGACAGAAACTGAATAATTAAACCAGTACGACGCAGAGCAAGAGCAACGCAAAAAAGACCTTTCTGCATAACGTGTGTCCTGCCTTAAGCTACCAAATGTTTTAATTATCCAGAATCAGACTTACTGTGTATAAGCAGATGTCTGATCAGGTCTGATCATGTCATGTCTAACTCTTTATTATCGCTACAGTTATCCTATCTACATTGTACTGTGTTTCCGTTGGTTTTTAACCGAGTATGAATGTGATAAAAATTGACAATATGGGTAATGATATTTAAGCGTGTTAACACAGAGTTAAAATCAATGCCTGATTCTAAAACTGTTTCGATCCGGATGTGACGTCGAATTATCCAGTGTCTCATCTGAAGCAGGTCATTATAAATGTGTCCACAGAATAAAGTGAAGCCTTGAAAAGGGTGTTAGTATGTCAGGTAAATGGATGAGGGTTCGCTCCTGACTACTTGGGTAACCTCTTTAAACCTTTGCCTAATAAATATTCATGTTAGAATAGTCATGAATATTAATTGAATATATATTGTATAATAACTGCACATAAAACAGGCCATGGCAGAAACTATATAATCAGACACTGATCAGACAGTGCCTACATGATTCATCAGATCTGGGTCTTCTCTGTGTTCAAAGGTGTTACATGTGTGTCTATAGAGTAAGGCTATTTTTAGATACAACCTCATTGAATAAATCTACCGAAAAGGAGCATTAACTAGACAAAAGGACAATTTTAAACTTTTGTAGCTTGAAACCATTGTGATAAATAGAGCATTTGCTCCTATAGGAGCAAATGCTCTATTTATCACAATGGTTTCACAAAGTGACTTTTACAGAGTCGTCAAAAGTTGTCAATATGAGGGAAAGGGTTAATCAGATATTCACGTTTATTGACATTGTGATTGGTTGGTTTTAGAAGTCTCTTTTTGTCTGTGATTTTATCAAATGATCTTTTTTAGACAGCCTATTCTAACAATATATTAGTGTAAAAAATAAATTAACACATTTATTCGCTTTTGTCTGTCACTTGACCTTCAGTTGCACCGGTCTATTTCTAGTGAAATGAAAAAAAAAAGTTATTGAATTCGTTTTCGTCTTTCATTGTCTAGTAAATTGCTTTTTTACATACAAAAAAATCGTCGTTTTATTAATAGATGTCTGTTACATTCTGCAACAGTCTTGAAGCGCTACTGAATTGCTCCTTCCAATGTTTATGATGTGAATTTTCGAAATGATTCATATCCGTATTTAACCCTTCTCTTGCTGAATTTTAAAACACATTTCTCCGTCTTTACCCATGCCCTGTTGTATAATTACATATATCTTCACTGTGTACAAGCATTTCGCTGTGCAATCAACTTGTAAATAGTGCAGACCCTGATTAGACAGCTCCTGCAGGAGCTGTCTCATCCGGGTCTTCACTATTTACAGGTAGGTATATTGACGCGAATAGCAAGCGAAGGGTTAACTTTAGAGATCAATTAGTATGAAAGACATATACTCGTATTTGCTAGAGGATTTTGGATGACAAACAATAGAGACAATAGTCAGAGATACAGACCCGGCTCCTTTATAAGTCCTCTGATATGGGTCTACACTGTTTGTAAATAGTTTCCCTCATTAAAAGGGTTAATTGTTCACCACAAGGCTAGGCTTCTCTACTCAATGGCACTCTTCGACGGAAGACAACTTTAAAGTGCAAACCATGTTTTCACTTCAGTACAACCCTCCAAGGTGGCCGCTTAAGAAATAAACATGGGCTTGTTTAAAACACGCGCGTGTTAAATGCAGTGCGAAAGTAATGCAAAACGCTCCTATAGGAGCTCTCTGCATAATGGTCCTCATGCCTTTAACCAATTTGTAGCGCTGAGCTCAGCATCTTATCAGAACACAAAAACACCGACCATTTAACACTTTTCACAGCATTGTAAAGACTCGATGCTCTTCAACTCTACGGATATTTGTACGAACAAATTTAAAATTACAAAGTGGGAAAGTCGTAGATGATGTTTTCTCATGATTGTAACGATATATACATTCGCTTGAAAACAACTGGGGAATCCCAGAGTGAGGAAAACCCCACGCCGTATGTCCCCTGTGACACTGGCTGGGAATTATTCAAATAGTCCAGACGGAATCATAATCAATATCTACAGCCATTCGTGCACAAACCTTACTTTTCATTCATCGATTACTTTAACATTTTACCTGATATATACGCCTTTTGATGCATTTGCAAACAGGGTAGACCCAGTTCAGACGGCTCCAGTACGAAGCGTCTGATCAGGGTATGCTCTGTTTGCTTATGAAATAATACATATAGATCTCATTCTTAAGTTTCTGCCATGGTCAGAGGTCAAGTTTCTATATGTATACCACTATGAAGCAAATACACTTCCATGACGCCATTATTTCTGACACATGAATATTAATTAGTAAAAGATCATGGTTTAATAAAAAGTAGACCCAAATACGTTGGTCAATATTATAAAACATCCAGCTTGTAATAATTCATATACATGTGTTCTTTCAAATGGTGCACATGCTTTCTCGGCCTTTTTACAACAGATCCTGTCTGAAGCGACCATTTATTTATTGTACATAGGCGTCTTACAAGGCAGAATGTTACTTAATTCATGGCAATGTAATGCTGAATGCTTAAGTGGGAGATATCTGTATTGCTTTCTGTTTGCATTAAGCTACTACCTGTGTTATCGACCCGGATTTAGACATATTATTAATGTTTTCTTAAATTAAGTTCTATTGTTCTTCATGGCTCGTAATGTAGGAAATAATGGCATCGTCAATAGTAACAAAATATTTCTATAATGGTATATAACACAGGAAACTTTCGTTATAGGAGAAATATTTGACTCAGATCTATGTTAATCAGAGTGGACCCTGATCAAACGGATCCTACAGGAACCATTTAGTATTGGTTTGTATCGTAGTGAAAGTATCGGCTTGTATCGTAGTGAAAGTCTCTGTTTGTATCGTAGTGAAAGTCTTGGCTTGTATCGTAGTGAAAGTCTCTGCTTCAACCCTGGTCTGTTACAGTTTTCACTTCATTCCAATTCGTTCAAGTTTCTGAGAAACATTACAGCGAGTGTCAAACAGCTTGGATCCCGATGAGAGGTCGAGTGTATCGGCATCTGGCCAGGGTCCAAATCTCTTTGCAAATACCAGTTAGGTGGCACATAGCCGACAAAGGGTTTATAAATGTTGGTTGGTTATATTGATAAACGCCCGTCTCTGCCAACTATGGGCTAATTGGGCGCCCCAGAGAGAGGGGAGCGGATAAAGATAAACTCGGGCGCGATGCTCTAGGCCTACTCTTATTATCGACAGAGTTCCATTTAGATGCCAAGTGTAACGCCCTCGGTTTATACACTCTCATCCGAAGTACTTGGTCTGGCGGGGATCGAACCCGGAAACCCGGGAACCCCGATATGAAATAAATAGTTTTCAAACTTAGTTATGTTTTGTCTTATTCGGCCCTATTCGTTCGTTTGGCTTGACATGTCCCAATGTTTGTTCTTAACAAAACGTTTGGGTTTTTCTATTTACAGGTTGTAACGTGGACTATCGTCTGTCTTTGTTTAACGTAATGAAATACATAATGTATGCGAGTGTCCCCTCTGGAGTATACAAACGGTGTGGACCCAGATCGGGCTCAGAGTTAAAGACGTCGAGTTCGGTTCAAATGTATTTTGTTTAAATCCATGTAAGAATTTATGTAATTCATCTTCAAGACGACATTATTGATATTAACCCATTTGCCCCCACGATCCCATATATGGGACGTAGGCAAACAGTGTAGACTCTGATCAGAGTATACACTGTTTGCTGATAGGAAATTCAATATAAAACAAAACAAAAATGAAAATTTAGACCAGACGTCCCTTAGATAAAAGATAGGCTAATCCAATATATAAGCATGGAAGAATCCACTGGGGGCAAATGGGTTAATTAGCTGACTTTTTTAATGGTATTGTGGACACTTTCGGTATAATTTTTACCATGGCACAAACTGTATAATTAGATCTATATCATTTCATATGCAAACAGAGAAGACTATGATCAGACCATCTGCAAAAATACATCTGATCTTGGTCTACACTGTTTGCAAAGGCATCAAAACGCTTCTCTGACAGTTAAGTATGCATGCTAGCGGCGAACACGTGATAGCATCTCTGCAAACAGCTTGGATTCAGAAAAGACGCCGTATCATGCATGTGGCGTCTCATCAGGATCCAAACTGTTTGACATTCAGACCATATATTTGCGAAGAAATGGGAGACATTTCATTGTAAGAAATAAGACGTTGGTGGATTAAAAAAAATAAATAAAAGAAGCTATGAGAAAATAGGCGAGATTATTGGAAGACGAACATTTGTATGTACTTTTTGCCTCTCAGTATAGCAATCGCCTGTGTTTAACCATGTGTCTGTGCAAACCCTTTACTCCCTATATACATCACTGTATGCATTGCACACAGAGTAGACCTATGTCAAACGGTCCCTGCAATGTTTGTTTATGAAGAAATACAGATATGATTACGCAGTTTCTGTCATTGCCATAACGCCCATGTTCACTAGCAATTATAAACATTTAGATAATCAGTATGCATGAATGCATTGATGTCATTATTTCTGACATGCATATTCATTAATAAAGTGGTAAATAAAACATAAGTAACTTGCGAAAAACAATATCAAAATAGAAACTTGAGTTCCTTGCCCATGTAGCAAAAGCATACAGGTTATATGTATTAACTCTTTCGGCGCTAATGTCGCCTGTTGGCACCATTGAAAACGGAGCAGTCCCAGGTCAGATGCCGCCTTTTCAAGGCGACATCTGACCTGGGACTTCACTGTTTTCTGTATATTTTAGCCCAAGCATACAGAATTTTAAAAATAAATGTTCTACTAATATACCTTTATTATTTAGTTTAGAATTATATTTAATATGTAATTATTATTGCAGACGACACTTTTAAATTTGGCGCCAAAAGAGTTAACATTGACGCTGCAATAGCGACTGTCTCACATTGCATACACCATGGACCCACACGAGACGTCTGAGGATCCATGCTGTTCGACAATGGCTCAAGTGTCCATCTAAAGCTCAAACACAGGACTAGCCCTTTCCCTGTTCTGTATTTAGGCCAAATTTCAATACCTGAATACTGAATATTCATTAACAAAATAGTTATAAAGAAATCTGGAAGGTGGAGCATTGTAGACATTTTAGGAAGTAAAGAAACACATATATCAAATTCTATTAGCAAACAGAGTAGACCCTGATCAGACGGCTCCTCTAGGAGCCGTCTGATTTGAGTCTATTCTGTTTGCAAATGCGTGAAAACACGTTTATATGAGGGAAAGGGTTCTGTAAACATGTAGCAGAGCATGGACTGAGCAGAGTTCAGTTTTAACACCAGGATTATGTTTAAGTCTTTTAACCTTGGACATGCATGTACTGTCATTTTCAAATAGTGTATACTCAGATCAGAATGCCCCCAGAGGGGCCCTCTGATCAGGGTCTGCACTGTTTGTCATTGAAAATCCTCTGGCGTTTTAGCCTTTCATACTGAGTGGACTCGTTAGTTAAACAATGATGGGGTATTCCACTCCAATAATCCAGGGTTGAAATGTTTAAAGTGGAAAGCATGTGCTCGGGTAATATTGATTTTAATTAAATCCGTAAAAAAGAAAAGATTTACGTCCTAGGCTGGACGGAATCCAACGCTAACAATGCCTCGTCCTTCCGGCGACTGTGCGTGTCGCCTGCTGTTAGACGTTTCGTCTGCTTCAACTCTTGGATTGTTTTCAAAACTTTTTACATTCAAATCTAGTTTGTAAATTGACCAGAATATATCTCCATCAGAAATTATTTACACAAGTTCCGATCTGGATGGAAACTTTCTGTAATTGACAGCTGTTGTACATGTTGTTACGCGAAGGAGTTTATTGACATTTCGATTGTTACTGCTAGTAGCAGTTCTGTCAAAGGAATTCCGACTGCAAGAGTGGCTGAGAGATAATACCTCTGTCACTGATCAGGCAGCAAGGACATCAAATGATCTGCTTGAGTTTGAGTTCAGACACACGCGTCTTGAACAGCTTAACCCTAATGAGATACCGAGCCACTCGGCATTTAATCTGAAGCTAAGCAGTTTACAAATAACGCTTTGCACGCTAAGTAATTTTTCGTCTGCAACAATTGTCGTCTGCTTCAATTCTTAAAATAAACTTTCTCTCATTTATTTGCAAAAATATGGTCAGGATGACAAACAGTTTGGATTCTGATCAGACGCCGCATTATGCGGCGTCTCATCTGGATCCAAACTGTTTGCATAGGTAATCACAGTTTCGCCGCTAGCGTGCAAAAAGTTAAAGGTGTCAAATTGCATTAGCACGGCGAGGCTTGAAATCATTTTCCATGTGTTTCAAATATGTATTATGAACTATTCTCATCGTTGATAAACCTTTCTATTGATGAAATATCATGTAAGAAATAATGATTGTATACGTATTAATTAGCTGACTGTTTTAACACTGGAAGTTTTGGGCATTGCAAAAACCGTAGAATCAGATCTATAGTAATAAGTAATAATACTGAATAAGTAAACAGAACCGACCCAGATTAGACGGCTCCTGTAGGAGACGTCTGATCTGGATTTACTCTGCTTGCCGAGACGAGAAAATCTATGAAGTAATGGTTTCGGCGATATGTGTTTCTACAAAGATTATTGAAACAATTAGTGAAGCATACTGTGTTTTATCATGATCAGCTGACTACTTCAGGAGCACATGTTCTGAGTCTACAGCAGAACTTGTCTTAAGCGGCCATTCATTTATTGAACATAGGAGACTTAAAACAGGTGGTTGCTTAATGCAGGGCAAACGTAATTCAGAAAGATCCTACGAAACTCCGAGACCATATGAAACTACGAGAAACTTCGAGATCAGACGAAACTACTCGATCATATGAAACTACTCGATCATATGAAACTACAAAATGATATGCAACTTCGAAATCATATGAGATCATATGGAACTTTGAGATCATATGACACTACGAGATCATATATGCATTCACCCATTACGTAATTTAACAAGTATGTTGCCATGGTATTGGACTGATAGATTTGGAGAATTTTGTGTACAAGCCTTCTCTCGATTATTGCATTTTCATAAAACCAAACCCCGACTAGAAGGAGGAAAGAGATGAGACGCAAAACTGTTTAGTATTTAAGTTGAATCCAGGGCATTTGAGAAAACCCTTTCTGTAAATACTAAAAACAGCAGAATATGTCTAAGCGACCTTACATTGATTGGACTCAGGAATCCTAAAAATCAGGTGGTTGCTTAACCCATTACCTCATGGGCTATTTTTAGATACAACCTCTTTGAATAAATCTACAAAAAAAGGAGCATTAACTAGAGAAAAGGAAAATCTTAGAATATTGTAGTTTGAAACCATTGTGATAAATTGAGCATTTGCTCCTATAGGAGGAAATGCTCTATTTATCACAATGGCTTCGCAAAGCAACCTTTAGAGAGTCGTCAAAAGTCGTCAATATGAGGGAAAGGGTTAATGCATGGCGAAAGTAATGCAGAAAACTCCTAAAGGAGCGTTCTGCAGTACTTTTGACCTACATTACAGACCTCTAATAAGATATCTTTGTAATGATCGCTTAAAACAGATTCAACTGTACTTCACCGTTCATCTCTATATAGACTTCTTATATTCCATCAGACAGATCACCGACTGTCGTACACGGTTTACTTTCAGGTGAAAAGCGTTGAAAGTAATAATATAGACATTAATAAACTATGCCATGGTAGATCCTTGTAAGGTTCAAGCTGGATGTATGCTCGTGTGTAACTCATCTAAACCGGACGAACAAAATTGTACCAATACTGGTCTTAACCCTATACTCTATAAATACACTTCAGACTGCTTCTATAGGATCCGTCTGATCTGGGTCTGCCATGTCTGCTTATGATGTTATATAGATATAATTCTACAGTGTCTACATGACAAACAATTCGTGAGTCCTTGTACTAAGATAACAGTTAATCTAATCAATATTCATGATGTCATTATTTCTTACATATATATTCATGGAGTAAAGGGTTAAAGACAGGTGGCAGCTTAACGCAGGATGGAACTCCTTTCTGTATGACTTTCGCCCTGTACTAGGAAAACACCTGTCTAAAATATTAAAAAAAGATCATTCTAATTCAGAGGGGTTTAGAGTATATGAAACTTGATTATTTACAATGCAGTAAGACACAGAGAACGTCTCAGATCGTTTAACCCATTCCCTCATAATGACGCATTTTGACGCCTCTGCAAAAATCATCTGTTGAAACTATTGTGATAAATAGAACATTACATTTGCTCCTATAGGAGCAAATGCTCTATTTATTACAATGGTTTCAAATTACAAAATTCTAAAACAAATCATTTTCTCTAGTTAATGCTCCTTTTCGATAGATTTATTCAAAGAGGTTGGATCTATAAAAAGCCTATGAGGTAATGGGTTAACATATAGCTACAGTATGTGTATAATTGATCGAGCGGATGAAGGGCAATGAAATGGCGTTAATGAATGGACGTTTGAAACTTTATTTCTTGTTTTTATTCTATCAGATAGCTAAATAAAGGTGGTTTTCTGGCACATCTGGGTAAATATGTGTTACGTTTACTCACGAACCCCTATCTTGCGGATATTTATAATAACCACATCAGAGAGGCGATTCTTATTTGTACTAATAGTTTAGTTTAATCATATTTTATTGTGAATGGTCAACAATATACAGTAAAACCTTTCTATAACGACCACTAAATTGTGTTAATTATTGATATTTAGGGCAGGTGGCTGCTTAAAGCAAGGTGAAAGTAAAACAGAACGCTCCTATAGGAGCGTTCTGTTTTACTTTCACCTTGCTTTAAGCAGCCACCTGCCTTTAACACAAACACTTGATGTAATTTAGTGGCCGTTATAGAGAGGTTTTAATGTACAAACATTAATGAAGACAATATATAATTAAATCATGTAGATAATACTTTATGTATGTAATGTATGTATGTATGTAATACAGATGACAATACAAAAGGGTTGGACCACAAGTTTTACCAACATTAGAAAGAATGTGATTATAAAAGATCGCCATTTAAGTGACTACATCATTTTGTACTAATAAGACAGGGATCGGTTGAAAAAATAATATAAATGTTTCAGACATAAAATCTTCTTACAACCCTGGTCTTGATAATATGAGACAATCTAACATATTATATAATCTAGTAGCAGGTAGAACCGAAGGATGCCCCCGAACTTTGTCATAAGAACAGTAACAGTGTCATGATTTAAATTATCCTAAGAGGAATAACTCACAATTGAACGATTCAAAATGAATGTAACTCTAAATGTAATTTGCTTTTGAATGAAATTAGTAAACTATTATATGCAGTAGAGTGAATACAAGTGAGAATTGGGTATATACATGTATATGGATAGAGCACCATATATATTAATACCAACTTTATTCAATCAGGGATTGATCAAAGGCCCATACATCCGAAAGAAATCGTTCAATTAAGAACAGACTAACGAGATGCACATATTCTGTCGACACTGCAGGTTTCCACGAAGTTTCATTGCGCGGACAACAGCACCACGGACACACTGACAATGTCATTCCAATAATAATAAAAAAAAAACATCCACAAATGTTTACTTATAACGTGAATGTGTTTACACCCTTGCATCCGATCTCAATAATAATGTATACTCAATGGATCTGGTGCAATTTTGACTACGTCCAACTCGATCAAACTTTTGAGAAACTATTGACTCGGTGCCAAACAGCACGGATCTGGGTCTGAATTGTTTGTAAATGCGAAATCAGGTGGCTAATAGTGGCATAATGTGCGTTTAAATTTTTGTTTAGTTTTTTATCAGACTTTTAGATTACGTAGATGTTTTGGTCGCAAATTGCGGAAGTAGAGGTTTTGGTGGCAAATAGCGGGAAAAGTGTAAATAAGCCTGCAAATATATTCGTAACCCTAACCCTGTCCAATATTCATGTCTGAAATAATGAAATCATGAATACGTATTAGCTGGATTGTATACGGTAAACTTTTCAATGAACTCTTATCTTTTACTTTGACAAAAAATGTAGAATCAGATCTAGCCGTCTGCATTGGATTTACTCTGTTTGCAATATGCGAAAAGGCGTTTATATGAGGAAAATGGTTAAAACACATAAACCTAGTCACACAGTTGATATCCTGATGAGATGCTGATTTAATTGTCTTGGATCCAACGTGTTCGCATCTGATATTGATCATTCTCCCGACATCCACCACTTGACTGGTATGTGAAAACAGATTGGATCCAGATGAGACACTGAGTAATTCGGTGTCTCATCAGCATCCAAGCTGTTTGACACCTCGATCATGATTCTTATAAGCTTTTAACAATTGGTAGGAAGTATAACCTTGCGGCAGATCGGAGTTTGTGCAGATATGATTTTAATTGGAAGATAAGGGTTATGAACGAAAAGCCAGCATGAAATGTCTAATGAACAAAGTACTCTTGGGATTTGACTCTAACACTTACAGTGCGAGACAAGAGTCACTAATGATCCTTGTAAACAGTGTAGACCCAGATGAGAGGGCTCCTAGAGGAGCCCTCTCACCAGGGTCTTCACTGTTTGTTATGTTACACTTTTCTTTAAAAAAAAACACCCTAAATATTCACCATAAGCTTGGCCTTTTTAAATTTTGGAATATTCCATTTGAAAATTCCGCCTTGTAAGGGTTAATGTTACGTCTTTTGAGTTGGAAAGTTGAACTTCAAGTAGGGCTTCTAACCAAGCACACGGATATTCCATCGAAAACTGATAGTCTCCGCGGCCTTAGAATCTGTCTTAAGCGGTCATTCATTTATTGAACAATTAAAATCGGTATAAATACCGGTCTTTCAGACATGGCAGTTTTTTGCATATTGGAAGCCATACAGACAGCTCCTATGCATGGCCTTTACCCTGCATTAAGCCACCACCTGCCTAAAATACCAAAGTTATTCTTAATTACAATTCCGGTTTACAGGGGTTTTACCGTATTTCATTTTGACCAGTTAATGGTGTTAATTCAGTAAATCTAGCGGAAACTAAAAGCTCCTTACTAAAACCGCCTCGATTATTGAGAGATGTAAAACTTGTGATATATAAAGTAGATCAGACGTGTTTTCTAAAATTGTCCTATATGGATTATGCATATGAATGAGTAACTGGGCGTCTTGTCAAGATCAAGATCAAAACTCCACAGATATTCTTTGAAAAACACTTCAGTGAAAATCTACTGTGAAACTTAAGCAGACAAGACACAATATTTGCAGTCGAAACTTACTTGATGTCAAAAGAAGTTAAATTACCATTGAGTGATGAAGTGCAGCATTCTGTAAACGGGTGCTTAATGTTGAAAAAGCACAATGTACAGAAACGCATCATCACATCTATAGTCTTTATGGTCTAATCTTACAAAAAGTTTAAAGTTATGACGTGGCGCTTTTTCTTGGTCTACACTTGTTTCTATATATGAGAACCAACATTACATATTTAACCCTTTCCCTCACATTGACGACTTTTGACGACTCTGTAAAAGTCACTTTGTGAAACCATTGTGATAAATAGAGCATTTGCTCCTATAGGAGCAAATGCTCTATTTATCACAATGGTTTCAAACTACACAAATCTAAAATTTTCCTTTTCTCTAGTTTCTCTTTTCGGTAGATTTATTCAATGAGGTTGAAACTCAAAATAGCCTATGAGGTAATGGGTTAAAGCATACCGTCTGACTAAAGCATACGACATTGTTGAAATAGTCGACATAATTGAAGCATGAAACATCAGATATTGATTGAAGCATGAAACATCAGATATTGATTGAAGCATACGACATTGAAACAGTCGATGTAATTGAAGCATGAAACATCAGATATTGATTGAAGCATACGACATTGTTGAAACAGTCGACATGATTGAAGCATACGACATTGAAACAGTCGATGTAATTGAAGCATGAAACATCAGATATTGATTGAAGCATACGACATTGTTGAAACAGTCGACGCGATTAAAGCACCAGGCATTGTTGAAGCAGTCGACATGACTAAAACATCGTACATTATTGATGCAGTCGACATGACTAAAACATCGTACATTATTGATGCAGTCGACATTAAATTGAAACAGTCGATATGACTGAAGCATACCACATTATTGCAACAGTCGACATAATTGAGGTATACGACATTATTGTATATACGACATGATTGAAGCATACGACAGTATTGAACATACGACATGACTGAAGCATACTGCATCATATTGAAACTGACGACATGACTGAAGCATACACCATTATTGAAACAGTCAACATGACTGAAGAATACCACAGAATTGAAGCAGTCGGCATGATTGGAGCATACGGCATTATTGAAACAGTCAATATGACTGAAAAATATGATATTATTGAAGAAGTTGACATGATTGAATCATACGTCATTGTTGAAACAGTCGACATGGTTGGGACATACGAAGCATGATTAAATCATACGACATTATTGAAACAGTCAACATGACTGAAGAATACGATATTATTGAAGCAGTCAGCATGATTGAAGTATACGACATTGTTGAAACAGTCAATACGATTGGAACATACGACATTATTGCTGCAGTCGGCATATTTGAAGCGTACGCCATTATTGCAGCATACATCCTTTAAAGGCAAACGATTTTATCAGTCATTCAAAAATGTGCTAGATACACGTTCTCCTTTATTGGCCAAGCTTCTCTAATATAGGATACAACTAGACATGAGATTGGCGTCCTCGCTGATTGATGGTCGACACTGTAGTCGCCTCTCCCATATTGAATGGCGCTGAGGCGACCGCTAAATCGAAAAACTACGTAACGATGATCCGACGTGGCGGACATGTTTCCGACCAGTGGAAAAACTAATCACAAACGCTATTGCCGTTTGCAACATGTGTCGTCTGCTATATTTTCATTGTTAAACGGTCTCCCATTTTCTAAGAATTGTTAGTAACAAATAGTTTGGAACATGATGAGCTGCCGAGCTACTCGGTGTCTCATCTGGATCAGCAGTGAAACACGTCAAGCCCATTATACGACCTCAGACACGGTATGTGAATACTTACATAATATGTATTTATTTGTTTCAGTCTCATTTCTATACATACATAATATATACAGATATGATGTATATAAGATTCTAAATAGAATTATAAGAGACTATATGTATATCCATTTATCACACACTAGACAAAAAACTAGCGTTTGTATACATTACCTGTACAGGTAAAGTATGTGGCCAGAGTAGGCTCAGTCTATTAAGCGGTGTCACGAATTGTCGTCTGCTTCAACTTTCATTGTTGACTTTTTTTAAGACCCTACGCATATCTTTAAACATTGTGGATGTTGATGAGAGGCCAAGTTACTCGGTATCTCATCTGGATCCAAGTGTTTGTAATGGTGATCACAAATATGTCATTGACAGCGAACTGGTAATAGTACATACAGTAAACCCTCTATAAACTGGACACTCAATTTAGTATAATTATCCGTCTTGGAGACAGGTGGCAGCTTAATGCGGGGTGAAAGTCATACAGAAAGCTCCTTCAGGAGCTTTCTGTATGACATTCATCCTACATTAAGCAGCCACTTGCTATACGTATCTATTTTTTTCTCTACAAGTATTTCGGTTTGGAGAGGTTGTACTGTATATTCCACTTTGAGCGGAAATTATAACAACTGTAAATAAGTAGGACTGAGAAGAGTCGTCTTGGGGAAATGCTTAGGAACTGATAAAGACATTGGTAGACATTTCAAAACGAAGAGCAAATATCGGAAAGACGCATTTGAATTTCGACTGAACTCTTTATCTTTATGCTTGAATTGGTCACTTCATGAATATTCATTAGCTTTTTTTGCTATAATGATCACAAGAGCAAACAGATGATACCCTGATCAGCCGCCATTTGGGTCTACCCTGTTTACACCTTTGCGTTCAGAGTATACCCAGACGGATCTTGTAGGAGCCGTCTAAGCAGAATCTGCTGTTTGCTTAACCCATTCCCTCATAATTGACGCCTTTGACGACTCTGTAAAAGTCACTTTATGAAACCATTGTGGTAAATAGAGCATTTGCTCCTATAGGAGCAAATGCTCTATTTATCACAATGGTTTCAAACTACAAAAATCTAAAAAAAAACCATCCTTTTCTCTAGTTAATGCTCCTTTTCGGTAGATTTATTCAAAGAGGTTGTATCTAAAAATAGCCTATGTTGGAAAGGGTTAAGGAATTATATAGATCTGAATATAGTTTCGTTCATGGCCAAACAATCTGTTCATATACCATTATGACACCTCCGCTAAAAATATTCATGTCATTATTTCTGTCATGAATGTGCATGAGTTAAAGAGTTATGACATCACCCTACCATCTCCACTGTACGACTGACGGTGCCATTTGCATCGGGATGTTGATTTTCAAAACTCCAAATAATCACAGTATCGCTATTAAAGTGAGAAGAGCTGTCTGTGAAACAGCTTGGAACCAGATCAGTAGCCAATGTGTCTGTTAATTTATCAGAATTGTACGCCGTTTGCAAGACCCAGTCTAGTATTTGGCTTGTACAGAGGCCATATATTTGGACGTACAATAACTTGCTACAGAGTGCTACCTAATACCGGCCCTGCCAAGACTCTCTGGGCAATCAATCACCCGCAGACGGCTCTCTCTAGTCTAGCTTACCCTATACACGTCCACAGTAATTGAATGAATATCCTTGCACTGGTTTAACTTTTATTCCGCTTGGAAAAAACAATGTCTGCTAAAATTTGAATCTGCTGCATTTTTTACTTCTGATCCAATCAAGCTTTGGACACTTGGTCAAACAACTTGGACCTGGTGAGACGCCGAGTTACTCGGCGTCTCATCTGGATCTAAGGTGTTTGCACGTGCAAGTCAGGTCATGAATAGCGGATTAAGGATTATTGTATACTGACTGCTAGTTCAAACAGGACATGTACTTTCCATATATACAGCAGTTTTTCATCGAAATAGCAAACAACAAATGTACGGCCTACTTATTTGCGACATCTGAAAAAAGCTGGCAAACGAGTAGTCGATGGTGTACTTTCCTAGTTCGGTGTTTTCAAAGACAGATGGCGGTTGGTTCCCGGCTGGATAAAGCACGGTCAAAATGGACGAACGAAGCTGAGTAATAATCACCAACTTAATTCAAAACTGACCTTTTGCAGGGATCTATAATGGCGGCTGTTGGCTATCCTGTGGGTGATTTATGAACGTCAGGACAGGGTGGACGACCCTTGGGCGAACACAAGACGCTTTACGTATTCAGACCTTTCCAGGATCAAAATGTTCATTACTCAATCTACATTACTTACCCAAAGTATTCGGGCAGATACAGTAAGGCAAATAATGCAGACCAAGATCAAACGGTTCCCGAATGAATCATTTGATGAAGCTCTTTTACTATTCGCTACGTCGTCAGTCTAAATTATAGTCGCAAAAATGATGCCAAACTGACTTATTCAGCCGTGCAAACTGGGTCCAAAGTTGTTAAACTTCTGAGTCCGAGATCATTCTCAAGTACCTGATATCAGATGCTCGAAAATTATCTCGGACTCGAGCAAAAAGTTTATAAGCACGTCCGAGTAAATACTTAACCTATTACTCCATAAATATGCCCTTCTGCGCATTTGCAAACAGAGTAGACCCATCAGATCAGGGTCTGCTCTGTTTGCTTATGACATAAAATAAATCCGATTTTACAGTTTCTGTCACTGTCTAATATTCACGTGTTTGTGTCATTATAAAAAACTAATTAATAGTCATGGTATTATTATTTCTAACTTGAATATTCATGGAGTAAATACTTACATGTAATAGATTGCATGCTAAGCATACTAAATTATTACTTTTACTACACTGTCATGGTATTATTATTTCTAACTTGAATATTCATGGAGTAAATACTTACATGTAATAGATTGCATGCTAAGCATACTAAATTATTACTTTTTAGGTTTCGGACTACTTTCCGAAACCTAATAGTAATGCATGCCTATGGCATGCCTCAAGCAAATTTATAAAGAAATTCATATCCCATGATGCGCAATCAGACCACTGTTATATTACGAAATATCAATTCATGCTTACAATGCATACGTTCATTAGCCCAAATGCAGAAATTTTGAATCGTTTAACGTTGACAGAATGTTTATCAAGTAGCGCCGATTAAACGATTTAGTTGTCTACGGGTGTATTTCACCCGTATTTCTACTTTCATTTTGCCAAAAATGTGATTTTGATAACACCCCTAGACAAACATATAGTTCCAAGTGCAATGCGTTGGATAAACGATATCGATAATTCTTCATTTGGTATTTGTGTCAATTATTAAAATGCGGATGCAACTGTTTCAATTACCAATAATTTTGCCATGTAAAATGCTACGTTATATGATAAATTTGGTCGCGAACGAATATATACCACAGAGAGCCGGTAAAAATGGCCCAGAAAGTAATCGACTTCTGAAAGTCGGGCGGATATTTTGAAATCTACAAGCATTTCTTGAATTTGTCGGATAGGTACAGACAACGTTACGGAGAAAACAGTAATGAATAATGATCAGAACACCGTCAATCTCTACACATTACACACGAACTATGGGAATGAAGATAACGACTGCTGGAAATTGCAAGATACAGTATAAACACCCGATATGACGGGTATGACTCATATCCGCGGATATGAATTCCACAGACTAAAATCGGCCTCAATTTAAGCATTTTTTGTTTTTAGAAAAACCTTTTATCGAGCTTTTTGGCTAATATTGTCCACTAATATTGTCCATATTTATTATTTGAAATACGTAGAATTAATATTCAGTGCACTGCATAATAAGTATATATAGTTGAAGTTGAAGAAAGCTAAAAAAAAAAAAAAATAGTCGGCACCGACCCTTCGGCACGAAGGAGCACGGACCGTAGTGAAACGCCCCGGAGATATATGGATATCCTTGAGTCTCAAAAGCAATCTGTATTCTGAATGCATCAGAAGTAATTATGTTGAGTTTGGAAGATCATAATTATATTTTTACATCATGTGTGACAAACATCGTAAACATTGATCATAGACTTTTCAGTTCTCTAAGATCCATGTTCATAATGTGTAAAATGTCTTAGGAGACTTGGTACCAGGTTGTAAGCATTTAAGGATAATTACTCCAATTATAGAGAGTTAGTAGTTATAAAAGAGATATAGTGGAATTATTTTATTGTATGTTTTACATAATATAATTCTTGACAAATTTGTGTTTTTAGTGTTTTAGTGCCCCCCCCCCCCCCCCCAGCATTAATCTGTGTTAACATACAAGCATGCTGTTATTTTCACCCCTGGTATTTAATAATATCCCAAAATGAAGTAGGGGGACACTTTGTGTTTGCTCCGTTTCTTTTTCTTATTATTCTTTTTTCCGATTCTGATTCTTCCAATTCTTCTTCCGTCGTGAACCTGTCCAATGCATTTCTCAGTAAGATTAAGTAATTGTCAGATCTTAATGAAACTTCATATGAATATTGCTTGATACATGCATATGTACATCCCACTTTTAAATTTTTGAAAATCACCATAACTAAATGGTTGGCTATAATTGGTTGAAATTAAGATATTGTTTGGCGAAGTTATATATCATTCGATTTTTTGCTGAAAATTGGTATCATGGGATATTTAGTACTCTAAATCAATTTGTATGGGTTTCGAAAGTACATGTATTGGTTGATTTTGCTAAATATTGGTATGACGGTATATTTTGGCACTCAGGACTAATTTGTAGGTCTTTTTAAAGAATTGGTTGCCATGGTAACTGAATGGTGGCTCTGATTGGTAGAAAATTTAGATCTTTTTCGACAAATTCAGATATTATTCGATTTTGCCCAAAATTGGTATGTCGGGATATTTTGACACTCAGAATTGATTGGTATGTCTTTGGAAATGATTTGTTGGTATGGAAACTGAATGGTGGGATCTGATTGGTCAAAATTTTAGATATTCAAATTTGCTGAAAATTGGCATTTAGGGGTATTTGGGTACCCCAAACACAGTCAAGTTGTTTTGAAATACTTGTTTGTCATGATAATGGAGTGGTGTCCTCTGAATGGGTCACAATTTACATATAAGATTTTTCGGAAAAATGATCAGTAGGGATATATAATTATGCAGTTGTTTCAAAAGTGTTGGTTGCCAAGGTAACCAAGTGATCACTAATGGTTTGTTATTGGTTGAAATTTAGATATTTTGCTCACAAATATCAGTTGTAAGTTTCATTTAGGGGACATTCTGCAACATATTCTGTTATAACTAGATCTTGTTAACTGTATGATATTTAGATACACATGGCATATATAATTTACTCAAACTTGGTTGTAGTGTATAGATGGATAAGTGATTGACGCACGCCAAATACTGTTTCAATCCACCAGTTAGTAGCAGAAATATGACCCTTTTTTGCTCCAGATAGCCATATAGGAAATTTGACAGTTAGAAGTCATATCTTGGAACAGTTTGCTCAGATTTCATTATATTTGACTGGGTATTTACATGGATAGGTGCATGAGGCACATATTATATGACGCCAACTTCGGCCATATAATAATAGAGTAATGGCCCTTTACTACATTAAATTATCATTTTAAGTAAACTTCAGGCACACAGTGGCAAATTGAGCTATTGGAACTGCACTGTTTGCTACTAGTCATCAATTTATTTCTTTAAACAATATCTAAAACACTGACAGGATTTTCAGAAAGTTTCACAGCAATTATGTTCAGATGACCTGTCTAATTTAACAAACAGTTCCATTAAACACCATTTTAGTTCAGGAAATAATGCTTTAGAGGTCATTTTACTATTTTTCAATGGTACCAGTTCTTCCCTACCAAGCTTTTTCGTATTGTATAGTCACAATCGCCATATATATGGTCCGAAACCTTCAGTACTGTCAGTACTTTGATACTACACTGTCTTTAAGAGCGAAACAATCTGGCGGGAAACTCTGAGATGACTGTGAATGACATGAGCTAGTTTCCCACCAGATTTTCTAATCTTTGCATTATGACGGAGAAAAAAATATAGAGTCAAATACTGATATGTAGAAACGTATAAAATCGTATAATCTACTATTAAACATAATGTGGAAATACTATTCTTTTAGAATGTTTCTGCGTTTAGTAAATGCTATTTATAGTGAAATTCTTCAACACAGACCTCCGACGTCTGCCTTTAATGGTTAAAGTCGTCTGCCTTTAATGGTTAAAGTGTTTACTTCTCATGAAACTGATTCGAAGTCTTTCGAACAACCCTTTCTGCAGAACTGTAGTAGACTCTGTCGTTTTTCACGAAAATAACCTTAAATATCTAGCCATATAAAATCTGCCCACTCGTAGCCATTTTAAGGCAATGATATACAATACACCAATGCTGTGCACTGGTACTGTTCTATTTCTCCTTCTTTACCCATGCCCTGTGGTATAATTACATATATCTTCACTGTCTACAAATATTTCGCTGTGTAATCACTGCTGTGGAGTGCACTGGTTGCACAATCAACTTGTAAATAGTGCAGACCCTGATGAGACAGCTCCTCCAGGAGCTGTCTCATCTGGCTCTTCACTATTTACAGGTAGGTATATTGACGTGAATAGCAAGCGAAGGGTTAATGCATTATATATCGCAGGCGCATTTACGAGTACCAGACAATGGTTGCTGCAATACTGTCACGTGATACAAGCTGGTACAGTTTCGGCGCTCATTAACCCATTACCTCATAGGCTATTCTAGATACAACCTCTTTGAATTAATCTACCGAAAAGGAGCGTTAATTAGAGAAAAGGAAAATTTTAGAATGTTTTAGTCTGAAACCATTGTGATAAATAGAGCATTTATCACAATGGTTTCACAAAGTGACTTTTACAGAGTCGTCAAAAGTCGTCAATATGAGGGAATGGGTTAACCCCTATTTCGCTGTACATGTGCGTTAGTTAGTAATGTGCCCATGAGTCAGTAATTAGCAATGTCTGGTTTCTCATAAAGTAAATACCGATGACAATTTCTTGGAATCGGGTGTTCTTGGAAAACAGTTGTACAGCAGAACCAGTCTAAAACGACCTCTAATAAATGGAAAAAATTTCTGTAATGAAAGTGGGTTGCTTAACCCTTTACTCCGTGAATATTCGTGTAAGAAATAATGATATCAGGATTATTAATTATAGTGTTATGATAGCACACAGCTACAGGAAGATTTGGAAAAGGCAGAAATTATACAACCATATCATGGGCAAACAGAGCAGATCCTGATCAGACGGTTCCTATAGGAAATTTGTAGAAAAGCGTATTTATGGAGTAAATGGTTAATGCAGGATGAAAGTAATGCAGAAAGCTCCTACAGTAAAACCTCTCTTAACCGGACATTAAATTTAGTATAAATATCGGTCTTGGAGACAGGTGACAGCTTAATGCAGGGTGGAAGTCATGCAGAAAGCTCATAGAGGAGCTTTCTGCACGGCTTTCTCCCTGCATTAAGCTGTCACGTGCATAAAATATCTAAATTACTTCCACTACTAGAATTCCGGTTAAGAGAGGTTTTACTGTATATGATATTGGGATTAACCAGGGTTTACTGTACTATGAATCACTGCATGACATTTAATTATCATCGGTTTTACTTGACAATGACTGGTACACGTTCCTTTCTAGTTATAGCAGGCTTGTTTGTATTCTATAAGTACCTTTTAAACCCTTTCAACGCTGATTTATCAGAGTGGACTGGTCCATCAGTGTTGCACTATACACTCCATTCAGTGTAAAAGGCCTAAACTTTGTAGAGGATTTTAAATGGCAAACAGTGCAGACCCTGATCAAAGGCCTCCTCTATGAGCCCTCCGATCTGTGTCTACACTGTTTGCATATGCCAGTGCATGCAAGTCTCGCTGGCAATAAGAGTTTAACTGTTTCATTCTTTTATTTACCTTTCATTATTTGCACTTCACTGAACTCATGTGTTTTGCTCATTCTTATTTCCACTCTTCACTCTAAACTGGCCGATGTTTTTATCTTTCTCGATTTTCATTGTTCGAACAAAAATATATTTATGTGTTGTTACAATGCCAAGTTGGTAAAAAGTTATCACTATCTTGCCAGACTGTTATTGGCAAAATTAGACAATTTAACCCTGTAAAATCCATAACTAATCAGTTTGTTTTCAAAAGCACATGGTCGTTCATGGACTATAGTGGCCAGCAGGTTCGTGAACTATAGTGGCCAGCAGGTTCACGGGCTAGTGGCCAGTAGGTGCATGGACTATAGTGGCCAGCAGGTTCATGGACTAAAAAAAGTAAAGTACATGTACCTAGTTATAGTCTACTTTCAGTCCGAATGACCGCTTAGCCGACTGTACATTTACTCCCCTGGTCATTGAGTCATTGGCCTACAATATTGAGCACTGCTAACATATGGCACAATCATGCAGCCGCAGTACCGGCGAGTGACCCTCACAGGTACCCATTTAACCCCTGGGTGGAGAGGATGTGCGGGTGGGAGACACGGAAAAGCGTCTCTGAAATTTCCGGGAGGGACCGGCATTTGAACCCCGGACCTCCGGACTGATAGTCAGGCGCGTTACCACTAGACCACAGCCACCCAACTACAGTGGCCAGCGGGTTCGTGGACTATAGTGGTCAGCAGATTCACGGACTAGTGGCCAGTATAGATAAATGGACTATAGTGGCCAGCAGGTTCATGGACTACAGTGGCCAGTAGGTGCATGGACTATAGTGGCCAGCAGTTTCATGGACTACAGTGGCCAGTAGGTGCATGGACTACAGTGGCCAGTAGGTGCATGGACTATAGTGGCCAGCAGTTTCATGGACTATAGTGACCAGCAGTTTCATGGACTATAGTGGCCAGCAGTTTCATGGACTATAGTGGCCAGCAGTTTCATGGACTATAGTGGCCAGCAGGTTCCTGGACTACAGTGGCCAGTAGGTGCATGGACTATAGTGGCCAGCAGGTTCATGGACTACAGTGGTCAGTAGGTGCATGGACTATAGTGACCAGCAGTTTCATGGACTACAGTGACCAGCAGGTTCATGGACTATAGTGGCCAGCAGTTTCATGGGCTATAGTGGCCAGCAGATTCATGGACTATAGTGGCCAGCGGTTTCATGGGCTATAGTGGCCAGCAGGTTCATGGACTATAGTGGCCAGCAGGTTCATGGACTATAGTGGCCAGCAGTTTCATGGGCTATAGTGGCCAGCAGGTTCATGGACTATAGTGACCAGCAGTTTCATGGACTACAGTGACCAGCGGGTTCATGGACTATAGTGGTCAGCAGATTCACGGACTAGTGGCCAGTATAGATAAATGGACTATAGTGGCCAGCAGGTTCATGGACTACAGTGGCCAGTAGGTGCATGGACTATAGTGGCTAGCAGTTTCATGGACTATAGTGGTCAGCAGGTTCATGGACTATAGTGGCCAGCAGGTTCATGGACTATAGTGGCCAGCAGGTTCATGGACTATAGTGGCCAGCAGGTTCATGGACTATAGTGGCCAGCAGGTTCATGGACTATAGTGGCCAGCAGTTTCATGGGCTATAGTGGCCAGCAGGTTCATGGACTATAGTGGCCAGCAGGTTCATGGACTATAGTGGCCAGCAGTTTCATGGGCTATAGTGGCCAGCAGGTTCATGGACTATAGTGACCAGCAGTTTCATGGACTACAGTGACCAGCGGGTTCATGGACTATAGTGGTCAGCAGATTCACGGACTAGTGGCCAGTATAGATAAATGGACTATAGTGGCCAGCAGGTTCATGGACTACAGTGGCCAGTAGGTGCATGGACTATAGTGGCTAGCAGTTTCATGGACTATAGTGGTCAGCAGGTTCATGGACTATAGTGGCCAGCAGGTTCATGGACTATAGTGGTCAGCAGGTTCATGGACTATAGTGGCCAGCAGGTTCATGGACTATAGTGGTCAGCAGGTTCATGGACTATAGTGGCCAGCAGGTTCATGGACTATAGTGGCCAGCAGGTTCATGGACTATAGTGGCCAGCAGGTTCATGGACTATAGTGGTCAGCAGGTTCATGGACTATAGTGGCCAGCAGGTTCATGGACTATAGTGGCCAGCAGGTTCATGGACTATAGTGGTCAGCAGGTTCATGGACTATAGTGGCCAGCAGGTTCATGGACTATAGTGGCCAGCAGTTTCATGGGCTATAGTGGCCAGCAGGTTCATGGACTATAGTGGCCAGCAGGTTCATGGACTATAGTGGCCAGCAGTTTCATGGGCTATAGTGGCCAGCAGGTTCATGGACTATAGTGACCAGCAGTTTCATGGACTACAGTGACCAGCGGGTTCATGGACTATAGTGGTCAGCAGATTCACGGACTAGTGGCCAGTATAGATAAATGGACTATAGTGGCCAGCAGGTTCATGGACTACAGTGGCCAGCAGGTTCCTGGACTACAGTGGCCAGTAGGTGCATGGACTATAGTGGCCAGCAGGTTCATGGACTACAGTGGTCAGTAGGTGCATGGACTATAGTGACCAGCAGTTTCATGGACTACAGTGACCAGCAGGTTCATGGACTATAGTGGCCAGCAGTTTCATGGGCTATAGTGGCCAGCAGATTCATGGACTATAGTGGCCAGCAGGTTCATGGACTATAGTGGCCAGCAGGTTCATGGACTATAGTGGTCAGCAGGTTCATGGACTATAGTGGCCAGCAGGTTCATGGACTATAGTGGCCAGCAGGTTCATGGACTATAGTGGTCAGCAGGTTCATGGACTATAGTGGTCAGCAGGTTCATGGACTATAGTGGCCAGCAGGTTCATGGACTATGGTGGCCAGCAGTTTCATGGACTATAGTGGTCAGCAGGTTCATGGACTATGGTGGCCAGCAGGTTCATGGACTATAGTGGTCAGCAGGTTCATGGACTATAGTGGCCAGCAGGTTCATGGACTATAGTGGTCAGCAGTTTCATGGACTATAGTGGTCAGCAGGTTCATGGACTATAGTGGCCAGCAGGTTCATGGACTATAGTGGTCAGCAGTTTCATGGACTATAGTGGTCAGCAGTTTCATGGACTATAGTGGTCAGCAGGTTCATGGACTATAGTGGTCAGCAGTTTCATGGACTATAGTGGTCAGCAGTTTCATGGACTATAGTGGTCAGCAGGTTCATGGACTATAGTGGTCAGCAGGTTCATGGACTATAGTGGTCAGCAGTTTCATGGACTATAGTGGTCAGCAGTTTCATGGACTATAGTGGTCAGCAGTTTCATGGACTATAGTGGTCAGCAGGTTCATGGACTATAGTGGTCAGCAGTTTCATGGACTATAGTGGCCAGCAGGTTCACGTGTATATACATGACATCATCGGTTAGACCGGGTAACCGTAAAATCAGTTTGAACGGCAAACTGTAAATTGAAACGCTACAAAAATCCAAGCCATTTTGAATCCAGAAAAAAACCATACCATAATTGAGTGGACTTCAAAATAGTTTGAATAATCTGACAAGAGTTAAGTCCCTTTTCAACTTTAACTCAATGAAGAAGCACGTAAGAATATGGACATCATGGGTGTTAATTAGAGTAATTGTAATAATATCCAATGGACAACAGGTTGTTTTGCCATGACTGAAACTGTAGAATCATATTCATAGTGTGTTATAAACAAACAGGTCAGACTGATCAGGCGGCTCCTATGAGATACACGTGGTCTGGGTCTACTCTGCAAATGCGTAGAAATGTGTATAATTTTGAGTAAAGGGACAACCCTTTTTTCTTCATAGATACGCTTTATAACACATTTGCACACAGCGTAGACCCAGATGAGACATCTCTTATAGGATAGTCTGATCAAGATCCTGTTTACCTATGGAATAATTTAGATTTCTAACTTTACGGTTTCTGCCAGTGTCGTCTGCAAACAATGTCGTCTGTTTTTTATACCTTACTTCAATTTCTTCTCTAAAACGTGGGTTTTTATTCGGGTTAGACGCGAGTTACTCGACGTCTCATTTGGATCCAAACTGTGTGCACAGGTAATCACGGACACGCACAGTACGGCAAGCCATGCGTGTCGCGTTCCTGTGACTGCGGCGGTGAAATAGTTAATTTCTGCTATGTTCCAGTGTAAAGAATAATAAAATTAATATTTACGACGCTATCATTTTTAAGAACAACTAGAGGCATTTGTATATGTGAAGCATTTCTTTCATTTCGTTTCGAAAACTGCTCAGAGACAGTTCTTATGAACTCATTATTAGTACTGAGATAGTAGATAAAATACATGGATCATCGGCCGAACAGCAAGCAATACAGAATATACAGCAAACCCTAATTAAAGCAAATAATATATGAATACACATAGATGCCTTTAAAAGCATGGCGATGCATTAGGTTTCTACTTTATTTTCGCCATGCATTAAGCTACCACATGCCTTTAAGACGGGATTTGACCTCTTGTTGGTGGTCGCATTAGAGGGGCTTTACTGTGTTGGTTTCTTCATGAATAAAATGGTTGTATTCTCTATGGATGATATAGAAAACACCCTGTAGTCTCTGCTCATTAACCTTAAGCTGGCTGAGCAAATTAACGTCTATTGGGCATGTCCTCGATTCCATTTATTATAACAATCACTAAATATGTAAAATCAGTGCCAAACAATTTGGACTCAGATTAGACGCTGTGTTATTCGACGAATCATCTGGATCTGACCTGTTTGCATCGGTCATTACAAATTTGGCTAGGTAGCAAGCAAAACATAGGTATCGGTAGATTGGTATAAAGTGTGTAGCATAGATGGTTTATAATGCGCCTTGGGCTTGGAGAGTGTTAATGACGGCCGTCCATTTCTTTCACGCCTTCTTGTAGGGAGAGCCAATAGAGGGCTTAGTGAATAAGATGTATGGTAGGAAAGAACTATATTGACTACTCTCTAGGGTAATGCAGTAACGATCTTGTCTACAGCCGCTACAAAAAATAAGTCTGATTCTGGGTTTCCAAGTTAGGGTGTAGCAAAGCTCCTGTATGAGGGGCTGTATATGTTGCGTTCACCCTGAATTAAACAAGCGTCTGTTGTTTTAGATCTCCATGTGTATTCATAATGTGGTCACTATAGACAGGTTTGCCTGTACAGTAAAACCTCTCTAAACCGGACATATAATTTAGTATAAATATTGGTCTTGGAGACAGGTGGCAGCTTAATGCAGGGTGAATGTCATGCAGAAAGCTCCTCTGGGAACTTTCTGCATGACTTTCACCCTGCATTAAGCAGCCACCTGCCTAAAAGTACCTAAATTCTTATCTACTAGAATTCCGGTTAAGAGAGGTTTTCCTGTATTTGCGATAACATTCGAGAGCTGTAGATAGCGAGGTATTGATCTATTTGGATCTCTTAATTCTCCGTCAAATCCTATAGAGGTATCACTCATTAGAAGCGTAGTGGAGACTGTGCGACTTTCAATCTGAATTAACCCTTAACCTCGTGAATATTTATGTGAGAAATAATGGCATAATGAATATTCACCAGGATGCTATATAAACACGATATGTATTGGTCAGAGCAGAAACTGTAGAATCAAATCTGTATATTCCGTAAGCAAACAGAGCCGACCCAGAGCAGACGGTTCCTGGAGGGCAGTTCGTAAATGCGTCAACATGTGTTACTGTCAGATAAAGGGTTAAACAGCCACTTGACTAAAACTCATTTTTGCTATATCATGCGTTTGGGTAAGCGAGGTTTTACTGTAGATCCAAATGAGACGTCTAATCGACTCCGCCGTCTAATATCTCGGCGTTTAGGCTACTCGTACTCTAATTTATCCGGCGTTTGGACTAACCTACGTCTAAATCACTCGGCGTTTCGGCTACTCGTACT